>VZTA01001299.1:164302-270074 GCA_013398855.1 Mohoua ochrocephala
AAGGGGGGGGAGGAGGAACAAAAGGGGAGCTCCTAAAACCCCTAACAGCATGACATTCATCTGCCTCAGGTGTAGGGAGTGAGTGAGGCAGAGCTGTGTGGGAGCAGGACTGAAAGGAGGGCTGAAGGAGCCTTCCCATGTCCACACGTTTACTGCGTTCAACTCTCTCCTGGCTCCAGCATGTCATCCCAGGAAGAGGTGAAGCAGGAGAGTTGCATAAAGCTGGGGAAAGGTTTGAATCAGCAGCTTCCCCAACACAGGAAAATGTCCCAATGGCTTTGCTGCTGCACCATGGTTATGTAAGGCACAAGTGAGGAGGGTTCGTAGGTACTTTGTTGAATAGGACTTCATGGGAAATGTTTATAGCAGTGAGCCAAATCCCACAACCCCACTGAAATCAATGACATTTTATGCCAGGTATGAACAGGGTCAATATTTTTATGATGATGCCTTCACTGATATATTGTTTGCCTTTAAAAAATGGAATGAAAGTGATCATAAAACTCAGGTTATGCTTAAGCATCCAGACATGTGAATAATGTAGTTCCTATATGACAATAAAAAGGATGGAAGGAAGATCTTTTAAATTCTTTATTGATGAATTTAATGTAGCAGCTAATACTAAGTCGATGACACAGTGAAGGGACTGAAGTTGCCAGGTCCACATCTGTGATTTGGGCCAGTCCAATGCTTGAGGGTGATAACTTGGGTCATTAACAACTCTGCTGAGGCTGTGAAAAGAAGTGCCAGTAAGATCATCCATGGCAAGGGGGTAGGAACTAGATGATCTTTAAGGTCCCTTCAAGCCCAAACTCTTCTGTGATCACAGAGATCTCCAGGTTGCTTTCATGTAAAGCCGAGTTACAGTGAGAGGAAACTGGAGAGAGTATTGATGACACAGATTAATAGGAATGTACTTCCATATCACTGCCCTGCACACAGCAATCCCAGACATTTCCTCCTTCATCCCACTGCCCAATGGTCCCAGCTTGCTTTGATCTTTCACATAAATCCCCAGTTCTTAGTGATGTATATTAAGGAATACTTTTTTTCTCTTTTTGGTCAGGAAAGCATGCACTGCTTCTTTTTTCTGTATATGCAGCTGGAAAAAAAACCAAACCTATAGCTCCCCACCACCATGATCCCAGCATATCCTAAAGATTTTAAATAGACAAGACATACAAATGAGAATTCGAAACATGCTTGTAAAAACCTAATGCATTTTTTAGCCATTCTCGTGCCGTTTGAACGCGGAAAGCTGGGCACACTCTGGCTACAGCTGACATCTCTCCTGCTATAACTCTGCTGGAGTTGAGATGAGCTACATCAGCAGACAATTTGGCCCATAATTTTTCTCGTGACCAGCAATTTAAAACATAATCTCTGAAGGCAGCGGGTGTTTGACCACTGTTCCCTCTGCTCCCTCCCTGTGGGCTGCCTGGAGCCTTGGCAGTAGAACCCCTGGAGACAGATTGTCCTTCCTCTTTGTCAAACCACCCAGACCACACTTCCCAAACAACTGACACTGAAAGAAAATCCAGCCAAAGTTGTCTCTGCTTCATGTGTGTCACGTCCTCCCTCTTCTGTGGGTAAACTGAGCTATGGAGGGGACACCTGCACATAAAAGTATCAGTATAGTAACAATATAGATTTCAACCCCAAACCCTATATCGTGCTCATTGAAATAATTTTCTCCTTAAACTCGACCTTATGCTTTAGGTGGAAGCCTGTCCTTAAATGAGAAGGAAGCAAAAGCTGTGGTTTCAGCAGTCTTTCTGTTACAATTGAAAGCCCCGGAGCTTTGGTACACTGTTGAGTTCATTTAAAGTTTGTTAAAATTAATGGGGAAAAATAAGAAAACAAAAATCATTACAGGAAGATTTTTCTTTCAATACGTATAAATTCAAAGAGATTGATGAACTGATTTTATTTTTTTTTTCTACACAAACATTCTGTTAATGAAGTATTTTGTTGTTTATTTACCTTTACAAATACCCAAGGACAGCTTCACAGCAGGGTTTATATTACTCCCTAAGAAGCAGAAAGCTTGTGGGTCTAGGGAAATATGTTTATTTAACATTTGTACCAGACCACAGACCTGACTCACATGCAGAATTTTGCCCACTAAGGTATTTCAATGTATCCATAAGACTGATAGCAGAAAAAGTTGAACAGAAATGCAATTTTGCTGCAAAATAGTTAAAGGATAGTTTGAAAATGAAAAAAAAAATATTTTAAGTTAAAATCCTCCAGGTATGTCATTTTGCCTCATGATAATGATATTTTGGGGCACATTATTCTCTCCTACGGTCTTCAGAGTAGGGCTTGTACCTGCTTACTTCAAAGGAAATGTTGAAGCAATTTCTGCAACGCTGGTATTTTTCAGCTGATTTTTTTTTTTTTAAATTTTGATAGAAACCAACTACCACTTTGCAAACATTTTGATGGAAAATCCCTAGCAATTTCCCACAATTCAATGAACTCAATTAGATTCCTTGCACGGTCTAAATTCCGTTAAAACCAGCATCTGGAATCTGTATCCAGAGGAAATATGCACACATTTTTATTGGGTTTATTACATCTGGGTCTTCCTTGGTCACAGCCCCTCTGATTTGTGCTGTTCCCACAGATGATTGAGCTTTATTACAATTTTGGATGCTCCTCCCATGGGTGTCGTGTTGCATCCTGCAGACAATGAACTGGAGAGGTGCAGAGAAACAGGAGAAGAGGAAGGATGGATTTTGAGGAGCATCATTTCAGGTCCATGTCAGAATCCTGTGACCACTCAGCCCTAAAAAGGCTTTTGTCTCCCATTTCCCCATCCCTGGGCCACTGTTGCGAGCATCCCTGTTAATTCCTAACAGGTTGCCACTCCTTTTTCCAGCCTGTATTTGCTGATATTCCTGTGGCAAACACCGAAACAGGAAATCAGATACAGCTGCAGATCCTGGAAAATCTGAGCTGTGTCCAACTGGCTCCTTTTATTATCCCCACCACCTTATTTTTTGGCACCAAAAGCCAACTAACCGTGAAATAGCTACTTCAGCCACAGGAAACTGAACACATATCGCTCTCTATTTCCCTCCCTCCGTGGTTCTATTTCATGTTGATTTTTGATGAGCCTTAGGGATGTGTGCCCTTGGATGATCCAAAGTTTATGAAATAACAATGAGATCCTCAAAGAAGTAGTAGGATAATGTTTGGTGAGGAAAACCAAGCAGGAGACAATATAAAGGAAAGTGGGGAAAAAAAAGAGGAAATAGGAAAAGAGGGACAGGAAAAAAAAGAAAGTAACGCAAAAATGAAAATAGGGAAAAGGCTAAAAGGACAAAGGGAAGATGGAGGAGACAGAATGGAGAAGATGAATAGGTGGGCTGAAGGAAGGCAAAGGAAGGGGAAAGCTGAGTAAGGAGTGATAAAAGAACTCCAGAGTGATGGGTTTGCAGGTGCATCTCAGCAGGTTGCCTCTGATGGGCTCTCTCAGGGACACAGCATGGCACCTGGGCTAATTTATAAAGGAAATGAAAAGGAAATGGACTCATTATAATGAACACCATTAATTCACCTCTCCAGACTCCACTGTTTGAACAGAGAGCATCACACCTCTCAATTGTCATTTGTCTGTTCCATCCTTCTCTGTTGCCTGGTGGAAAGGACTGGTGAGCACAGACGCCCCCGAAAGGCTGCACAGCCACTAATTAGCATATATATTGTTTGTCCTGGTACAAATTTATAGCAAACAGCAATATTTTACACTCCAGTAAAGTTAATAAATGAGGATTTAGGCTATAAAAATTTCATGTTCTTTTGTGCAAAGGTCAATTATAAATAGTTAAGCTCAGATTCATCCAAAAGCTCTGGGCTTCAGCAGGGGAAGAATAGAATGTGTTTTGGTCACTCTGGTTGCAGCTGGACAAACGCCTGTTTCACAGTGCCTGAGACACCTCTCTGCAACAGCCCACTCAGTTGCAGAGTGATTTTGGCTCTGAGGTGATGGATGTCCCATTTTAGAGGAAGAAGATGCTCTGAAGTGTTGGAAGCAGAGCAGGGTCTCACTGGGCCAGGGGAGGGGAGAATTTACTGGTTGGAGTTGTCTTCTCTGAGAGGGAGTTCTGGAGCTGGAAAAGCAGATGCATTCATTCAGCATCTCCAATGGTGTTACAAAAGACAAAAACACAGAAAGAAATTAAGGAATATGAAAACTTTTCCAAATTTTAGAGATAAAAGGAAATCTGGGTTTCAAGACATCTTTTATTTCATAGAATCATATCAAAATTTTGGTTGAAAGGGGTCTTAAAGTCCTATGGGCAGGGACACCTTCCACTATCCCAGGTTGCTCCAAGCCCTGTCAAACCTGGCCTTGGACACTTCCAGGGATGGGGCAGCCACAGCTTCTCTGGGCAACCTGTGCCAGGGCCTCACCACCCTCACAGGGAAGAATTCCTTTCTAATATTGAATCTAAACCTCCTCTCTGTCAGTTTAACACCATCCCTGCTGGTCCTGTCACTCCTCCATGTCCTATTTGCATTACGGGAACATGTAGGGTCCACGTTTTACTCAACTCTATAAATAAAGGAAGGAGAAGCGGCCTTGCTTTAAAGGACATCATCTGCACACGAGCAATGGAAGGAGATGTTGGTAGTTCTGTGCATTATTATTAATATTATTCCTTTATCACACAGTTGCAACAGTGAGACTGTATCCTATTGTATGAGGTCACATGTGAACATGTCAAGATAGTCATCTCAAGGCTGGGGGTTTATAAGGTATGGGATCGATAATATATGGATTTATCTTCTTTCTAGTGCAGGAGGAGAGAAAAAATATTGATCTTTCCTGCAACAGCCTACTTGAGAATAGAGGCATTAAATCAGAATTTTGGGGGGGGATCCTGGGGAAGTTGGGCTGGGAGGAGACAATTCAGTTGCAGGACACTGGAGATTACAGGATAGACCAGACTGAAGAGAGGATGCAGGAGTTAAGTTACCAAAAAGAGACTGTGAACAAGAGCATCTGAAGACTTGACACCACAGGAGGTTGGGAACGGAGAGGGCTGGATCCCAGGTCATGGAGGAAGCAGTGTTAAGCAAACTGTCACCCAGCATTTGTCACCAGCCTTAACCTGGTAACCAGGCAACTGAGAGATGTGTGAGAATCTCCCTGCATCATCCAGAGCCAAGGGATGTGTTTGGAAGGGAGGAGAAAGGCTCAGGAGCTCAGGGATTAGCGGCCCATCATCGGGGGCTGCCAGGCTGGCAACTCAGGGGACACATGCAGGTTTTGTCGGGTAGATCAGGGGAAAGCAGGAAAGCACAGAAATGTAATCCACATAAATGGGGGCTGTACTGAAGAACCCAAGCTTCAGTTATTGCCATCACTGTCCACCTTTGAGCCATTCCTGTGGTTGTCCCAAATGCAGTTTGTCACTTTGGTTTCATGTTTCCCTCTCCAGGGTTGTGCATCCCCGTGTCCCTGTGGAGCTTCAGTGTCACTATTGGTCATATTCAGGGACATGGATCATCCCTTCACGGCCCAGAGACCAAGTCAGCCTCCGCCAACTCCAGCAAGGGGGAGGACAGCCACTGGACTACAGAGAACTTCCCCACCGCAGCAGGGGAGGATGGAGGAATAAATTTGTTTAGATAGGCCACCGATGTCCTGGGAGCAGTATGTCATCAGTTGGGAGCAAGGAGTCCCCCTCAATGGAGTAATTTCCTATGGGAAATGGTTTGAAGCTCCTGTACAAGAAGAATTTTGGCAGGGAACAGAAAGCTGTGTGGAGGAGACAATGCAAGGGGTTTGGAGAAGGGGTAGGAAGAAAGGGGAGATACATCTGCCACTGGAAGAGTTGTTAACACTCCGTGTACATCCAGGGAGGAGAACTCAGCAGGCAAAGCTTGGCTTGCCCACTCCCCTGCTTTTCACTGGGTGAACTTGGAAGTTGTCCCTGGGAACAGAGGATGTGCAGAGTTACCAGCTCTCTCCAGTGAGGAGGAGCCCCAAACATCACCGATTCTGAAAGGGGCTTAATGATAAAGTTGACTGAAATGGAACTATTGCCATCATAATAACCTGTGCGTTCATTTCCCTGCATTTCCACCTGATCAATTTTTTTCTGCTTGACATTAAAGGAGCCGTGCAACAGCAGAGAACAAAAACAGGATTGGAAAGGAGAATCCATCTCCCAGGGCCAGCAGAAGCTGTTGGCTGCTACTGCCAGGGTGGCTCAGCAAAGGTCACCTCAAATGGGCAGAGCTGTGAGTTTTGCAAGAGGCTGGAAAGCAAAAAGAGGCCAGGCTGGAGCTGGGCTGCTCAGGGGCTTTCAGAGATGCCCCAGAAAGGGGAGGGATGCTGATGTCTGCACTTGGTCAGGAGGAGACAGAGCTCAGCAAGGAAGTCAATACAGCTGTGACTGTCATGTTGGCTTTGCTTCATTTACAGCACCTGTTAATTACACAAGGTTTGTGTGGAGAACAGCTGGTGAGGTCCCTCCCTCTGTCCTGCTTCTGCATGAGCTGGCCTGGTTCTCAGCATGTCAGACCCAGGAGGTTCTTGTCCTTGTGTGTCCAGGCACCATTCTCATTATGGCTCTAGTTGTGTAACTTCTCAATTTTAAATTAAACTGTGAAACAATTTTGCAATTTCTTTTCATCTCAGACCATAAAGGATGACAAAAGAAGGGAGAGGGGGAAAGCATCTCTTCAGCTTGGATGTTTTCAGGACCCTTGTGTTTTTCAGCCAGTTAATTTCTGATCCCCCTGCTCCAAACCTTCACCCTCCATATTGTCCATAGGTGAAGATTGTTACCCTTTCCACTTTTAGAATTACTTGAGTCAGAATGGAAAAAGCTTCTGAAGTTTAAGATACAGAACCTTTGTCACTTCCTCAAATCCAAAGGAGATCATATTTGTTAGGCTATGGTATATTTGTGACTGGAGAGCTCACTTTCAGAAGATGTTTACACAGATTATTTCAGATATAACTCCCTGGGTTTTTTTGATATTTATATAAAGTTTGGTGAAGACTTCAAATACAGCCTGGATCTCATTGTATAAGAGCAAAGGTGCACAAGGAAAAATGACAAATCTTGTGACACCACCACCTTCACAAGTTAGAAGAGGTCCTGCCAACCAGGAGTTTCAAGCAAAGGGAGCAGAAGTAGGTCTGTGAAAGTCCAGGAAAAATGGATATGGTGATATCCTGCGTTAAGAAGAGACTTGGATCAGAGTGATTCACTGATTGAGAAGGAAGCAGCCACTGGATTGAGACAAAGCCACTTTCAGTGGTCCCCAGTTTCAAATTATGTGTCTTTAAACTTGGCACTGATGGTGTGGGCCAAACCCCTGCCCTGGTATTGCAGAAATCGTTTGTTTTCCAAAATACTGAGTGCTGGGCACTGTGCTGCACAAGGACAGGATGAGAGGCAGCAGCCGTGCTCCCCCAAAGGCAGGAGGAGATGTTAGAGGGAACACCCATCCCAGAGCCCACCCACCTCTGCTGCTGCTATTTCCACCTTGGAAGTGGGGCCACAGAAGGATTTGAAGGAGTCCAAGGGCTGTGAAAGGGGTATCCTGTGATCCACATCATCTCCTGCAGCTCCAGCTGTGGTGGTGTGGGTGGTTGATATACATCGGTTAGTTGTCCACTCTCACCTGGATATATTAGCCCCTCAGGAGTTCAAAAATTCATATAGATTCAGAAATTTGGAAGCTCAGGCCAGTCTCATGAAAGCTTTCAGTGTTATTTTCTCTGCAAGTCAGAGGTAGATGCCAAACACCCTCAGGAATTCACCTTTAATAAACACTTGTGGGGCAAGGGGGTGGAGAGCATCCAGCCAGGCCCCTGTTATTATATTTTCCCCTTGTTCAGCACTTCTCTCACTCAAATATCTCAGAGCCGTAGGGGGTTGCTGGTGGTGATGGGGATCTCATTGCAATTAATTTCTCATCCAAATTAAAACCAGAGCATTGGGTTCACCTTGCTGTGCTGACTGAGTGCCTTTCATGGAGCAGAGTAAGGCCAGTGGTCCTTGGCAGTGACAAAGCTGGGAGGTGGAAACTCACTGTGTCACTATCTGAGAACATAAAGAATCACTGAGCTATGGCAAAATTAAAGCTTGCCTTAATTCCCCCACTGAAGTCCACAATCAAGCTTGGAAGCAACAAAAATGCCTTCAGACCACAGCCTAGCAAGGAAGTGACACACCAAGTGCCATCTACAGCTGGAGAAGGCTGCAACAGAACAAAATCCTGGTGCCATGTCACATGCCTTGGGTGCAGCTGTCCGGGTGGTGCAGCCAGGCTGAGCCCAGAGATGTTGGTCAAACCACTTTTCTCCTGGCAAAAACCCATCCTGGGGGACCTGGGTCTGCTCCAGGTGTCCCTCCAGGCTCTGCTGTGCCCCTCTGCAGCGTGCCATAGGAAAAGCATTAACAACATCCAGCTATCTGCCACAGCAACAAGCCCCTTTTGGCAGGTGACAGTGGCAGCTTGAGGCGGTTTCCTCACTGGAACAGGATTTGGCATCTCCGAGGGATGTGGAGGGATGTGGAGGGGAGCCAGGCTGAGACAGCCCTGATCTGAATCATGGAGTGACTTGCAGAATTCCTTTGACTCGGTAGCTGAAGGGATTTGGGTTGCTGTTCTTGGGCTTATTCCCGAATCTTCTGTCACCACCAGCACCAGGAACACAGCCTCAGCATCTCCAGCAGAATGGAGTCAGTGGTGGGGCTGCTCTGCATTGCTGCTCAGAAATCTAAATTACAAATGCTTCCCTTTGAAACCTCCTCTTACACGGCTGTAGAGGCATGGGCTTCAGGGCTTATTTTATATTTTGCTATTTTATTCCCACTCTTTCTTTCTTGTCTTCAAAAGGTGCTGCTCACAATGCAGAGGGAGGATCTATTTCTTAGTTTAAGAGGGAAAAACGTAAATGTGGAACAATACTTGACAAAATAAACCTATAAGGGGAAATCTTCCAGCAGTTTTGCTTTTTGTTGCGAGTTATTATGTACACCCCCTGCTCTGATATTATTTATTTTATAATCTAAAATACCGCCATGCGGTAATAAAATAATTAAATACAAATATGTTATTACATCTTTGCCTGACTTAATGATGGACACCTTGGGCAGGGTCACCTGCCAGGTAGAAGCAGCTGGTGGCCCTGTTGGCTCTTGTCCCCCGCTCAGAGTCTCTCTCCTCATTTCTCTCTGCTGCAGGGCCCATTTCCTTGGCCAAGAGCCATGAGCCTCCCAACTGAGAGAGAAATTCGAGCATAGGAAGCAATTTATTGTCAAATAAAGACAACCTCTGACATCAGTTTCATTTCTTGTTTTTTCTGACCCATTTCACGTATCTGAAGTCAATTTTCAAAGCCTGTTAGGGGCAGGTGTGTTCTTCTGTCCTGGTTAAATGACCTCACTTTGCACAGCTCCCAAAGAGCACAACCAGGCAGCATCACCTGAGTCCAGGCTCAAACTCCGGGTGTCAGCTGCTGCATCCCTTGTCCCTGAGCCCAGGAGTGGTACAGCCTTGGAGCCAGGCACAGAAAAGCTGTGAGAGGCAAGCAGGAGGGCTAAGGACTCGAACTGGCTTAAGAATAAAGGGTGAAAGTAAGAGTACAGCAGGAGAATGGGATTTGCCATGTCAGACCAGGACAGAAAAAAAGTGAGACAGAAGAATTGGAGGATAAGATGGTGTTAACATGAAATTGTGCTGCAGGAGATAGAGTTGGAAGAAGAAATGTTTATGGGAAGGAGAAAAGAGAGAAGGCAAAAAGAAGAAAATAAATGAAGAATTAGTCTGAGGAAGACAAAGAAATGAGAAAAAGTATAGCAAAAAGAGTTTGTACTTCTTCCTCCTGCAGCAGCTGGGTCCAGTTTGTGACTTAACATTTTGGGGCTGTGATTTAGAGGCTTTTCTTTTCCACCCCCCATTATCCCAGGTTGCTCCAAGCTCTGTCCAACCTGGCCTTGGACACTTCCAGGGATGGGGCAGCCACAGCTTCTCTGGACAGCCTGTGCCAGGGCCTCCCCATCCTCACAGGGAGGAATTTCTTCTTTTAGCAGAATTGGGGCTGTGGTTACACCCATTCCTGGGCTCTGAGAGCTGGAAGCCAGCCAGGGTTGATCAGAGACTCCAACCTTCTCCTGCTTCCTCACTTGAAAATCACTACCTGCCACCTCAGGAGCTGCTGAAATATGTTCTCCACACCTCCTCTGAGCTCCCCACCCTCAAGAAGCCTCCTTGGATTTCCAATTTAACTCCTCCAGAGAGAGTGTGCCTGAAAGGAAGAAGCATAAGCTTACTAAATGAATCTCTTAATCACTGTCATTTTAATCCCAAAAAACCTAGCAAAAACAAAGGTATAACTTCTGCAGACAAATGGAAGTCCAGCAGTGAATTTTCCCTTCTGATCACATCTCTCTGGAGAAATCTTTCTTGTGGAGCTGATTTTTTTACATATACAAAGCACATTACCTTTGATATTTTCCACATTCAGCAAGGTGAAAATGCTGGTCAAAAACGGTTTATTTCTATGTGGAGAGAAAAGCAGTGTGTGTCCAAGCTTTGAAGCCTTCTTCACTAAATATAACCAGAGTGTTCTCAGGAGGAGCTGAGCCCAGGCTCAGCTTGGTGGATCAGGCTTTAACCTGCTAAGGCTGAGAGGACTTTGATGCTCCTGATGGTGTTAAAGTTTTCCCATGTTCCCAGCTGGCCAAAATTATGGTGCACCCAATATGAAATATCAAAATTAAATAATTCTGAATGAATAAAGTGTGATTAATTCTGCGTGTTAAATGGTCATAACATACTCAGGGCGCATGAGGCAGAAGGAACCCACCTTGCTCCCCACCTTGAAGCTCACAGCATTTAACCATGTTCAAGTTTGGCCTGGTGATCCCGTGCCCCCCTGGTGAGTGAACTGTCTGTGAGGAATCTGGGATTTTGGGCAAACTGGCATAGATATTGTCTCCTTGCTACTAATTGTCCTGAGATAAATCTTGCTAAGAGGAAATAGTTCTGCCTACCAAAAAAAAAAAAAAAAAAAAAAAAAGTGATTTCTGAAGGAAAGGCTGCAATGAAAGAGCAGAGAGCCCAATAGTGCAATGAGTTACCTGCAAATAGAGGAGGAACTGTAGGAGCTGAAAGCTGAGTCCTGCCTTTCATCCATGCAGTGGGCTCTCCACACCAGGGGAATGTTCTCCTAGATTTGTGCAACAAAGGAATGCAAAGAAGCCCCACCATCCTCTGCTTCCTCCCCCAGCTGGATTAAAATCGTGCATTCAGAAAGTGAGCCGGGATGGATTCCATGTAATAAATTCTGTTTGAAAGCTGGAAGGTTTGCAGCCAGCAGAGGAGGGAAGCTATAGGACAGCCTTCAGCAGGAGGAGTGGGTGGCAGGCAGCAGTCTGATGGGTTTTATGATGAAGCTTGATCAGCTTTCGAGTGGGTTTGCATGGAGCAGTTGCCCAAGATAGCAGGGACTGGATGCGATGACCTTTGAGGGCTCTTTCCATCACGTGTTCCCTGAAATTCCAATGAAATCATGGGGTATAACAGACATAGTTCAATAATTTTTGTTTCATGGAATGTACTTCAGTTTACACCAGCTGAGAATAGCCCTAGTGTGGCCAAAGCCAAGGCTGGCAACCTTTAATCCTTGCCACGTGTGACTACACCTCAGTCCTCTCAGCCCTCACCTGGCTTCCTGATAATACCAAGGATGGCTTTATTCTGCAGGGCCTTTTTCTGTTGTAGAGATGTTAGCAATGGCCTATCTGGTGCCACGTTCAAATAGATATTTCTCCCTTTGTCTGGCAATAAAAGATACCTTGAAAGAGCAAGGATAGTGGTGAGAGTGTCAGGTGGGGTCACGAGGCACAGGCATTCCACAAAAGGGAACAAAATAACAATGAGAAAATACCTCAAAACACTTGCCAGATATAGCAGCCTAATTAATACAGCCATTGTTTGCTCAGTGGCTGAACCTCCTTTCCTGTGCTTGGAAATGACTGCTGGGAAATTAGAAGGAACTTGACTTTGTTTCTAAGCTTTAGCCCTAACAACCTGCTTTGATGGAAAAATGTGTATGAAATCAGGTGGCTGATACTCAGCATGGGATCTCTGCATTGTGTCAGAACCAACCAGCACAACATGAACATGGGATGCAGAGTACTGACAATCTAATGTCTATTTTTTATATGTGTGTGTGTGTGTGTATATATATATCTATATCTATATCTGTATATCTCACAGAGGGACAGTGTGCCCCCAGTCAAAGTGCTGGATGGACTACAAACAGAACAAAAAAGGCAACCTGCAGAATCTTACAATTCAACCAAGTTATGGTATAGAAAAAATAATTCCATGAAAAAATGTTTGGCAAATAAATGCAAAGAATTAATCCCTTGTAGGAGGATAACTCACAGAAAGGCAAAATGGGTCCAGTAAATTAGAAAATTTCTAAAGCAAAATTAGCCTGATAAACCTGTGGCTAAAAGTTAATCAGAGCAGTGCTCAGGTTCAGTGTCACTTCCCTCAGGGTGATGCTGAGCACGGACAGTGACTCAGTGGGGATGCATCATCTGGACAAAAAAACTCTCCCAGCCCACTGCCCATCAGACCACAGCTGTCTCTATGTGTACCCATCCATTTATGGTAGGAGAACGACGCTGGCTTTGTAGAACCTGCTGTTAAGCCTTTATAAGACTTCCAGCTTTGCAGGGCTCTTTTTTCAGTTTCTGTGGTCAGCCAAAATGGCATCTGTCATGCTGTTGGTTCTCTGGAGACTGTCAGAGATCTGCTGTGCATGCACTGCTGGTTGAAACAGGCAGTGCTGGACACATCCTTGTGCATTTCGGGATTTAGAGAAAAGGATCTAGTTCAATAGGACCATAAAACAAATTTGTCCAAGCTGCACAGGAAAACAAGCCCAGCTGCACATTTTTGTGGATTAATTTATCCTACAGGCAACAGCTCAAGGGTGCAAATGTTCATGGTTTCTCTTGCTGCCACGTAACACTGAAAAGCACCTCTGTATTTGACATGGGATCAGAATTGAGGGGTCCCTCCATCTTCCCCTGTGAATCCCAGAACCACACAATGTTTTGGGTTGGAAGAAACCTTAGAGAACACCCCATTCCCAGCCCCTACCATGGGCAGGGACCCCTTCCACTATCCCGGGTTGCTCCAAGCCCCGTCCAACCTGGCCTTGGACACTTCCAGGGATGGGGCAGCCTCAGCTTCTCTGGACAACCTGTGCCAGGGCTTCACCAGCCTCACAGGGGAGTATTTCTTCCTAATATCCAATCTAACCTTCTGAAGGGACAGGTTAGAATAGGGAACGTGTCAGGTCGGGGCTCTGTGGTCCCTGACTCTATCCCTGGAGGAGGGAATGGTGTCCCTGGGCAGACATCCTGCTCCTGCCAGCACAAACAGGAGCACATTTTCTGTGCATCCCTGCTGCTGCTGAGGAAAGACTTGAAGTGCTGTCTAAAACTGCACTTTTAAGAAACCTCAGCAGCTGCCCAAGGACAGGAGTTCACTTAATTGCTGTGTCAGTGTGTTCAAAGCTCCTCACCATCTCACCATTGCCCCAGCAAAACACGTATTATCCATTTGTCCTTGGAAGCAACCGTCCCCCTGCGCAGTGATTACAGCACTCTTGTGCCACGTGAACCATGCACAGCTCTTTTCCTCCTGCTCCCCGCAAAGATATCATCTCTCTGCCTTTCCCCCAGTTACAACAGAGCTCCTTCTGTCCAATTTATAACGTTTGCACTCATTTGTTTTCCGTCAGACAGGCTTCAAGGCACTGCATCCAGTGACCTCTGGCAAAGGGATGAGAATAGCACACACTTTTATCCTGGCACCAGGAAGCAGCAGTGACAAATTGGTTTACTTTTCTTCCTGACACTGGGGGTTCTGAGTAGGCGAAGGAGGTTTATTAGCCTGGACTTATGCATCCGAAATATGCTGTGTAAACTTTCTTCTCTGATGTTATTTAAAAAATATATATTTGGCCTTGTCTCTTACTACCTTGAAATGCAGTGAGTTTTGCCCAAATGGATGGAAGCTTCTAGTTGGAAATAAACTTGTTATCACGATATGCTGGGATTTTTAATTTTTTTTTTATTTTATTTAACAGCTAAATATAAATGTTCCGTTGTGTATGGATGTATTCAGTTATGTTAGGGAAAGGAACAGCACATACATCCACACTTTCCAGCACAAAAATATCCAGCCATTTACCAGAGAGAAGAGATTAGGAGGTGTGCACAGCCACAAACATTTCCCCGAGCCTATGGGAACATTTTGGAAAGAAAGTACTGTTCCCACTTCTCTCCTTCTAAAGCGATCAGAAATAGCCCAGCAGATGGGGGATTCTGGGTGATTCTTGGCAGCACAAAGTGATAATAGCATTGAATTTGGTTTCACTCTTTTGCCAGCACTGCCCTGCCCTCCAGCTCAACCCCCTCCATGGGCACATCCACCTTTGGGAGTGCCCAGCAGAGTGGCAGAGGAAATAAAGCAGTGGAGATAACTTGTGTGGAATTCAAAATACTGACCCTCTCTGCACAGCCTGTAAGGTCTACTGATAAAAGCACTAACAGGTGGGTCCTGCTGTCTTTGTGACATTCATCACTGATTTAAAAATCAAGGAAAGGTTATAACGCTTGAGGACTTTTCCTCAAGAGCCTGCATAACCATTTCCAAGAGGACACGTGTATGTGAATATTCATTTTCTACCCTGGCTGGGCTTCTTGCTGTGGTTCTGAGGATGATCACAGTGGCCATCTCAGCTTGGTGCACTATCACAACACCACTTTCAGCGTTCCCAAGTTGCTGCTATGTCCTGACCTCAAAGGATCGAGCTCAATGCAGCCTCCTCAGAAAAACTCCATTCCTGTTCCCTCCTCCGCTCTTTTCTTCATGGCTGATGTTATCTCCTGTTATCTTAATTACATGCTTTAAGGGTGCCTGCTGCACAGATCATTGATGGAGTTTGATGTTTGTTAATATCAAGTTGCATTATGAAAATCTGGTACATTAAGAGCTTGGTGTCTTTCCAAATTATTCTGAAGATATATATATAAAAAAAAAAAAACAACTTAATAAGCAACCCACTTTAAGTAATACAGACTAATAAGTTGGGAAGGCAGAGGGTGAGTTTGGGAACATGTCTATTTGAAGGGTTTTAAGAAAATGATTTAAAGAGCCCTTGCACAAGACTTGCTGTTCAAGGTCAGGGTTTAGTGTCAGAATTTGGGTTAGTGCTGCTGGGGAGAGCAGACACCAATTTGTGATCAGATCAAGTCAACCTTCCCACTTGTATTCAATTTTCCCAAAACAGCAATTTGTCTTTAAATATGAACACTTCTCTAAATCAGATACAGATGGTTGTTTTTATCAAATTAATGCTGTTTTATCACTTTAAAAGCTTTTGTTCTTAGTCAAGTGAAGGCAGTGGGCAGCACTCCCTTGTTTTTGAAAGAAGAAGAGCATATGCTTTTTAATTTGAAATATAGCACTAATAGCATTATCCACAGGGGTATAGGCTGTGCTATTGTGGATTGTGGATAATGCATTTATGCTCGAATATCCTTTATTCCCTCCTGAGTGAAAGAATTTAACAGCATATTGTATTATCATGCCATGGAGAATATCGTTTACTCCAAGAGTGAATTTTTTGACAGTATTAACTCTTCTTATAAGTCTGTGTTGAAAAAAACCCCCTCAACCTATCATGAACAATGAAAAAACACTGTTGAGGGAAGATCTGGAGATAAGGCAGACAAGAGCCAGAGACAGTTTCAAAAACTGTCAGGTACATCCTCCTTTTGCCTTTCTCAGTCCCTGCTCCCTTCTCGCCAGAAGTTGGTGCTCGTGCTACAACGGTGCCGTGCTGGGGGATGCAGTGGAATGGGGAGAAACAGGCTTGGGATACACAAACTCAGCCCACTTGTGACTTTCTGTGGCAAACTCCTTTTCCCCAGGGCTGGCAGACAAATGGTTTAATAACCCAGAATGCTGTGCTCTTTGCTTCTGCAAAGTTGACTCTCTGCATTCAGCCCCGCTCACAGGTATCTCCCACAACCTCCTGGGAAAATGCTGAACAAACAGAGATCGCGGCTCGGACACGCGGGGCTGGCCTTGCATTGTTTGCTTTTTATTATAAAGCTTATCTTGCTGTGTCATATGGTTAAAAACTGGAGCCTTGCCTCCAAGATAGCAGTGGGAAGGCAAGAAAAGCTTGTGTGCTTTTGTCTTCAGGTCAGTTTTACAAATGAATGTACTGATGCGGCCCTCAACAAAAATGCATGGGAGAAACTATGAGCAAGAGAGAGCAGGAGCAAGTCCTAACTTTGTTCCCATCATGTGGTTTTCTGGCAATGAAAAATCTGGACACTGCTCTTATGCCCTCTCACCAGAGGACTGGCTGTGCTCCAGTATTTGTGTGAAGTGCTGGACTAGATCCTTCCACTCAGAGACAGGGAGTGTAGCCACAGCCCAGCTGGAGGAACATTTGGAAAACAAAACCAGGTCTTGCACCCTGTTCCCGCCTGCCCCAGGATCTTGGGATGTCCTAGTTAAGTCAGGGACATCGAGCCAAACCTGTTGGAGCCATCAACATAGAACGAGGCGACAAAGGATGAGAAGCTCAATGGAATGAAGGCACCATGGGGTGCAATGTCCAAGTGGGGCAGCAAAAGAGAGGGAAGAGATTTTTGAAATCAAGCTGGACACTGAGTGCCCACCTACTACTTTGTAGGAGGAAGCACAGAAGGAATTCCTGCCGTCTCCCAGGAGGATTCAGCTTGAACCTGAGCTGACTGCCTGTTGGGCATCGATTACCTCAGACCTGGTTAGGAAAAGACAGGAGGTCCATCCTGCAGCTCCGCATGCAGGGCCACAGAGCAGCAGTGCTCTGGTGTCCATCACAGTGCTTATTGTGAAGCACAGAAATATCTGGGTCTTCTTCAGCTAAGGGAGGATTAATTCTACCCATTTTTAGTCCTGTAAAAGTTTAAATATCTAAGCAAGTGATCTAGCCTTCTTGTACAGGCTGTGAGGAGAAAGGGAGGAATCTCCAGAGCATGAGTCACCTCTTCTAATGCACAGTGTCTGAAGTGGGTGGGATGAGTCATTCTCCAAAGGTAACAGTCTCTTTCTGGCTTAAATGACTAGTTACAACTGAAAGCCTGACTTCACAGTGGCAGAAGTTAGCCATCTTCAGTGTCACCAGCATTTGTCTCAAGTTATTTTCACAATTTAGAGCAAGGTGAGAAGGCTTCCTTCTCCGTTGATGGCACTTCAAAGGACCGTTTTGTGCTTTCTCCTGGAATCTGCACATCTTTGTCCTTCAGAAATGGTGCTGAAATGGTTTGCTCAAGTTTCATGGAGTGAGAGAAATTAAAGGCTGTTGGAAACAGAAAGTCACTTGACCCATCCCCAACAGGCAGAAAACTGCAGTTCAGTTTTGTTATTCTTAATGTTTCCTTCTTTCACCAATATCTTCCAACAGTCAGTAAGAAAATTTCATTTGTTTTCAATGGGCTTTGATCCAAGCCTGCAGAGAGAGCAATAGAGGAAATTCAGCTGCAGAGGCAAATCAACAGAGGGGAAAGGTAATGGCATGAAAGAGCTAAAAGACGTAATTGTGAGATGAGGGGAGAAAGGGGAACAAAGAGAGGTGCTTTAAAGCCTAAGCAGAGGAGGAGCACAGAGGCAGAGCTCAGTGGAGAGGAGATCCGGGCACGGAGAGAGGGACAAACTCATACCCTTGAAACATGCATCTCTCCACCACCGCAGCATTACTTCAATTTGAAAATGCCTAACTGCTCTTCAGTTTAATCATTGCTGCACTTTTGGGTATAAGATGAATAATTAAGCCTGGGAGTAGAATACAGCAAGTGTTAATAGGGCAGAAGGTACTGCAAAGTCCTTATAAAAAGCTGTGCTTGCAGCACGAAGTGGCTGCTGTTCTCTGCATCCCCAATCACAGAGTGAGGAGCAGGAAAGCACTAAATTAAATGAAGTGCATCTGTATCCATTCTGCTGGACTCTGCCCCCTGTGTTTGATACTGTTTCTTGTTAAATAGTATCCCGTTTCTAGCAAAGGCTGAACAATTGTAATTCTAACTACCTAACAATTGTAATAGTAATTCTAAATTGTCCTTCAAATCCAACCAGGACAGACATCCTGTACAGCCCTTCCTTCCATGCCTGCACCTGAGGCTGCTCCCACAGGCACAGCCTTCTCCCTTATGTAACTCAGTGTCTAAAGAAACTCTCTGGTGCCTTAAAGAGATAATTCAGTCTGAAGTAGCAGCATTGCGGGATTCATCCTCTCTGAGGAGCTTAAGATTTCTTCCTGTTGCTGTCAGAAGATCAACATGAAGAAGTAAATGCCACTTCACAGCATGAGAGGCAACAATTAAACAAGGTCTGAGAAGACCTCTAGGATGCTTGAGCAGGGAGGTTGGGCCAGGTGACTCCACCGTGATCCCTTCCAGCCTGACCCATTCTGTGAAGACATTGGGCCATGCACACAGCAAGAGAAGGCAGAGCCAGAAAAAGCTGTACCTGGAATAAAGTACAGCCATTAATCCATGTACAAAGCAAGCAATTGTGGTTTGCTGCTCTCTCTGCTCTCCCCTCCATCTGGAGTGTCTCCCTTTCCCTTAGCACCCTCTTCCTCAGCCCAACGAAGCAGCAGCTCAAAGGACAGCAGTTCATATCTGAATCACCCAAAACATACCAAGGGACAGTGTGCAGGGAGTGTTGTTCGCTCCTCTGGGAGGTCAGACCAGTGACAAACCAAACAGCAAACGCAATGCTCCTCTTTCAGATTTTCATTTTCCACACACACCCAATTAAACAGAGCTGTGTACATTAATCAAATTAGGTGGGGAGGAAGAAAGACAGATTGTTATTTTTAAATCCTTGGAAGATGTTTGGGAATGGGAGGTCATAAAAGTAAAGAGGGAGGTCAATAAATAGAAAGGAGAAAATTATTTTTACCCATTGCAGATAAGGTATTTTTAGAGCAATCACCTGAAAGCTCCCTGAACTACACAGTGATAAGCACAGCTCAAATTGGCGGCTGCAGCCTGGCTCAGACCCACCTTCCTTGGGTTCTTTAAAGTGAGTTTTCAGTGTAATGACTTTTTTCTTCCCCTTTTTCTCCCACCTCCAGTCCTTCCTGCTCTCACTGAGGCACCTCAGAAAGTCTGGTGCTTGTAGGGACATTTGAGGAGATCTCCAGTTGTTGCTAAGTGGGTATTTTCCCTCCTCTTTGCTTTGTTTTTCATCCTTTTCTTTTTTTTTTTTTTTTTTTTTTTGGTCTCCTTTCTCCTTCACAGGAGGTGGAAGGATGACAAGCCGAGCTTCCCCAGGCCAGCATGTTGGAAAAGAAACCAGAGGCTGACTTCCTTGGGGCCAGGAGGACACACCTTTGGATGTAACATGGACAGGGGTGTCACATGTGGGACAGGAGCAGTGACTCCATCAGAGCCCTGTGCCACCAACCTTCGGTCTGGAGGCAGCAGACCCAGGCAGAGCTGCTTGAGGGGCCTGGGTGTGTTTGCCAGTGGTGGGAGAGTGGGACAGCACTGGATTTTTAGTTTTCTTTTTGCACCCTCTCCCACACAGCTTCACCAATTATCCATGTCACACCTTGTCAGCAAGGAGATGGGATCAATACCATCATTTTTCATAGTCTGGACAACAGTCCAGGCAAATGTAGGTGTAGGAAAACAGCTTTGGATCAGGATAAATTTAGGACAGGCCTCACACAGACATTCCTCTCTAATGCTGCAGACAAAAGCCTGGGATGCACTGGCTATACTGTGTATAAAACACTTTTTTTGGCTCTCTACTCTTCTAGAAAGGGCCAGACCTTCAAAGTCATTCAGCATAAACCACGCTGTGCTGTAACGTGTAAACTGTGAATTCAAAACAGATATTTTCAAAGGTAAGGGAAGATGTCCCAGTGTCTTCCTCAACCTGAATTAGCATTTTTCCTGCCAGGATGCCAAGCTTTTGAATGTGTCAATATGTTGACATGTTGCCATAGTTTGGGGAAAACAATGGTTTTTGAGCCATCTGCTGTGTGAATTGGGTTGTCTTCTTGCATCCTGCTGGCCACTTCACTGAGAGCCATGGTGCCTCTGCCTTCATGGTTCTCCAGAACGAGGGCAAGGAAAAGGAATTTTCTCTCTTTCAGGGTTCAAAGCAAAGCATAGAAGATGCCAAAAGATAAATATTTGACTTTGAAACGTGAAAAAAAGAAGAGGAAGAGCAGCATCATGGGAATAAATCTCTCGAGGTGTCCTGCAGTCTGGATGTACATTTGTATTGCAAAGATAGGAGCTGGGGATGTGGTGTGTAAAGATGTGTATTTTACAAGAAAATAGAATCAGTTAAGAGACCTCTGGGAAATCACAGAATGCGTGTACATTTTATGGTTGGTATAAAATTAAATGCGCTTTTTTTCCCCCTTCAAGATATTGATCCTTGTTCTTTTATTATTATTTATTATTATCATTTCTTTTTTTTCTCTCTCCTTTGATTATCCATGTCCTGGTCTTTCTGATCCCTTGTTTGAATTGGGCCTATTTAGGTGAAACAGGCTGATAACTCTCATCTCTTCTCTCTTATGCTCTGAATAATTATAGGTGTCCCAGGAAATCTGGCCTTCAGTAGAAATTTTGTGAAGGTTTTGAAAGACTTTCTTAGAAAACACTTGGATCCTGCACAATTATCAGTTCTGAAAGGTGCTTTGCCCACCCCCTCCAGTGGAAGGGCTATTGATCATCTCACAAAGGCAAGGCAGGTACTCACAGAGAGAAGAGTTGAGGTTTGGTTGCCTTTTCAACATCAATGATAAAATTGCATCTAATGTTCACCTCATTCACCTTAACTCCAGTGGTCTGCACTAATTAAGGTGGAGCAAGCAGTGCTGGTTAATAAAGAACACTGTCATTCAGCTTGTGCTGGGCAGTGATTGCGACAAGAGGAAAAACTCAATAACTGATTTAAAAGATGGGCTTTGATTATGAGAAATATCTGGGGCTTTTGTTCCCTGATTGCAGAGCACACACTGCAAAACCCTGCCACCATCAATGGCTCTAATGTGACACTCAAAATACCTTCTCTGCCTTTCAAGTTGGGCTGCAACTTGTCAAGTCGTGCTTTAAAATATTGTAGATGAACCTCGCAATTCTGTCTCCTATTTTGCAAAAACACTCTTCTGCTTGGCCATATGTGCCACCATTCTGCTCCCAGGTCCTATATCCAGAGCCATCACATCCCACACAGTAGCCGGCTCCTTTTGGAGCAGCTACCTTGTTCCCTCCAAGTTCCACACTGCCGTAGTTTACAGGAAATTTTGCTCCTAGGTCTATTTTGGATATCCATATGTCTGCCAGCTTTGGTTCTCTCTATCCAGGAGAGTTCTTCCTCACTATCAGAACAGACTGGGCTCCTTCCTTCCCACCACAACCAGCCATCCCCGAGACGTGTCCTCTGTGCTGTGCCAGCAGGGCTGGGATGCAATCCTGCTACCTCCACTGCTCTGAGGTGAAAAAAATACACACACAAAATCTTTTTCTAGAGCAGTGGAAGCCCAAGGGTAAGAGCCAGTTCAGGTGTGGTGTGATGTATTGCCCTCATGGCTGATTCCCTCTCTGGAGCATTAGCCATGGAAATGTGTAATGGAGACCAGCTTTTGCAGACTGCCTGATTATCAGGGTGGGAGTTGGAAATACATAAAGCAACCCCATGGGGTTTTCACCCCCTACCCCTGTCTGGAGCAGCACATTCCAGCTGTGTAGGCAGGAGACAGAGCAATCGAGAATCACTCCTTCCCCCGAAGCCTCTCAGGAGCACTAAGAAAGGTCTACATGTACTCAGAGAGGCCAAGTTTTCACACCCCATTAGCCCAGATGGGATGAACTTCACTTCTCATAACCAGCTCTGCTGACAGAGCTGACCAATTCATTTTTCCCCAGCTGAACAGTTTTCTCTTACAGAAATGCAAATTCAGCAAAATATCATTTTTGTTGACATTTGTAATGGGAAATTATTGAAACACTTCATTTCCAGTTTAGCATTTGGCTGGTTCTGTCTCATCTGCTGTGAAGTAATCAAAAGCCAGCAGAGAAGCCCTTGCCTCTTAAATCATTCACCAAAGTTTCCCTTCAAGAAGCCTGTCCTGAGATTTCAGAGATGAAATATGATGGGAGGTTGCCTTTTACCCAAAACTTGGAGAATTCTGCTTGTCATCTAACTTTAGAACTTCCCTTCTTGGAATGAAACCATTGTTCCAGAAAGCTGCATTTCTAGGGACAAAATGCGCCTTGCAGCAGCTGAATCACAGAAAGGATGGTTTGACTCAAGGCTTTTAAAGAATTAACAGTTGCCATAACAGGACTCCCTCTTATGCAGCCAAGGCGGTGCAGAGAGGAGTTGGTACAGGGAGTCCTGTGTGGTTCAGGCTTTTTATAGTGACAGATTTCTTTGCATAATGTATTTTGGGTGAAGCTTCAGGTTTATTTTGTACTTATCTGATGACAGAAAAGTATATATTAAGTCTTTTAAAGAAAAAATAGGAAAAGAAAGGTTTCTTAATCAGCTTATTACAGCCTTCCATGTCTAATAAAGCACTTATATGGCAGTAAACCTGGAATCCTACAGGAGTTGCTGTAAAGTGACAGATTCAGGTCAGAGCTGTTCATGAGCAGCCAGATTGATTTGTGGTGCATAACGATGGGAGAAATGGCATCATTGTTTTACAGGAGAGCACAGAAAGTTAGAATATGCCAGGGCCATTATAACAGCTGGGTACTCTGGTCTGAAATACCTTGCCTCTGGCCAATGCCTGATATTTCAAATAAATTGGAGCTATTCCACAACCGGTGAATAAAGTAGTCACACAGTAGATGTGGTTTTGGCTCCTTAGCTCCCTTCACCCTGGTAACAAACCCTAAATGTCTCAGTTAACTCTTGTTCCTGTAGGTACAGACTTTGAAAACCACAGGCATGGGATGGGTACAACCAGAACTGTCTGCAAGAGACCAATTTTTAGATTTTCCTTCCTTTCCCTCTGTCACTGCCTAACTCTGTGACCATGGGGAACTCTTTCAACATCTACTTCTGCCCTCTTTCTTGTTTTAAACAAATCCTTTTTAGAGCATGAGTTTGTCCTGTCTGTGTCATCTGGTTCCAAATTTGTTGGCCTTTATTTTTATTAACTGGATCCTGTAATAAATGTACAAGTAATGCTGACCTGAAGGAAATGCTGCTCACTCTATAAAGACATCAGGGAGGTATAAAAACACTTTCTGAATGGAATTATACTGAAATGGTAAAAGCAATGGCTCCTGTCCAACATTTCCAGGGGCAGCAAAAAACCACCCTAAAAAACAGATGAAGGACTGGTCCACCTTTATGGGACTGACCCTTGAAAACCCGCTGGGAACTTCAGATGGTGCCACATGCATCTTCCTCTTAATTAGTGCTCTTCTGAGAGACTTTGTGACACCAGATCTCCTTTTTCTTACATCTTAGTAAAATGCCAGCTCCTCTGGGGTCTTGGTGTGCAACTGAGGTCCCTCAGTGCTACATCAGATATATTAATTCGCATTAGGAAATGATGCAATCAGTGCTCATTTGGACACATGCCGTGCCCCTCACTGGCTGCTGGGTGCACTGTAATTTTCATCTTGGGCTGAAAGGCTCTGTGCACTTTCCATCTCAGCTGCCCAGGCTCATCTCAACCAACCAGCTGCTGAGATGAACAAAGTGATTCAAGCTGGCAAGTTGGGTTTTTGATCTTGGTACTCCTGGGCCTTTACAGCCCTGAGATCCAGGATTCTCCCCGCACATTACCAGTTACTGAGAACTCTGAATTCCAGCCAAAATAGTATATGGGCATTATCTTAACTCTGAGGGGTTTGAACAGCCCCTTTGACTTTCATGCATCTGCCACATACATTCAGACCCTCTGTGTTGCAACCCATTGTGCTCAGCACCCTGCAGGACTGAGCCCTTCACTAATCCTCCTAAATCCAAGTCTATTGACTTTCAAAGCAACCTGCCCGGGTTTCTTATCTACATTTCCTGAACAAGCTGCTTGCTTAAGCTGAGCCTTTTTGCATTAGTCTTCAACCAGAGTTGATTTTGAGCAATGAACATGATTAGATTTTCATATCAAGAGGGAATGAAAGTCTGGAGATAGTTCACAAGTATCCTGGAGTGAGGCAGGAGCGATCTACCTTAATTGAGTAGCTTGTAAAAACACAAAAGGTCAGAATTAGTGTCTAAATCCAACTCAGGCAATATCCAGGTTTTTCTTTCTCATCCTGGAATGAATCTTAACAGAACACTGAGTCTAAATGTCTTAGGGAAGTTTGAAAGCCAGATCTCAACCCTTAGATACCTGACATTTCTAGAATATGATCCTGTCACCACATGGCAGAATGAGATTCAGTCCTAAACTATGGCACAGCCCCACAAAGAGGGACGTGCTGAATGAGGTCAAGGAACCTGCTCCAGAAAACAGGCTGAAATAAGGATTGCTTCATCTCCAGGAAATTTTAAATTATGGGGGTCACTTTACCCCAAAATCAGGTGAAGACTGTTCTTTCAGGCTGGACCTGAGAATTTGGGATGTCAGAAATCTGAAACAAAACCCACACCATGGCAGCACAGCATTGCACATCTTTCTCAAGGTCACTGTCACTGCCTGTGTGAGTGGGGCAGTCAGACACCAGGAACTGGCTGTGGAAATAAAGCACACCTGGAATAACCATTCCCACACTGACATTCTCCTCATCTTCATACAAAGGTCAGGCTTAGGGCTGAGACACCAGAGAGACTCTGGTACAGTTCTGTGCAGACTTGCCAGAGCAAGTCATTCTCTGTCCATTTTGGACTTCTTTTTCCCACCTATAAAATCAGAGTAGTCCTAAACGGACCATGTCTGTATAAGTGGCAACCTTGTATTAATTCAGTATACCCAGGAATAAACACAATGAGACCTGGATTGTCACTGAGATCTCAAAATGTAGATTAATAGATAAATTAATAGATGTCTGTTAATAAGTTAAAAGATCAATAACATGCACATATCCAAACAAAAACCTGCATGTAGAAACACAGAAGGTGTAATTGTGTTTCTGTCCTTCTGATGTCACATTCAGTCTCTTGGCTCCCTCACTTGAATTCAGCAGCACCATAATCCAGGTGTTCTTTCCTCTATTCCTGGCAGCAGCCTTGAGAACTCCTGACCTTCAGCTCTCCTTGGCACACCCTGTTTGAGGAGATGTGTGAGCATCTTGGAAAATCACCTCAGTCGAATTTCTCTTTCCTATTTAGACAAATCTATATTCTAGACAACATGACTGACAGTATTAAAACACAGGGCTAACTCAGATTCTCAAAGAGTAATACCCATCCCACATTTGTCAGTCAATAAATCTTGAATTTAAACTATTCTTTTATACCTAGAATTTCAGCCAAAATGATTCAGTTGGACATTTGCTACTGGAAGCTATTGTGTAGTTAAAAATTAAGGTACCTCACAGTGATTTATCACTGGCAAAAACATCCCTAATAAACAAAATTAGTTGGTGTGCTTTTCCCATTTCATTTTGCTTTTTTTTCTCAGTTTGATTGAGTTGACTTTTTCAGCATTAAAATATTATTTTAAGCTGTGCTTGCATGATGTGTGTAACATATAATATCTAATGGGCTGGCTTTGTTCATCACTGAGACAAAACTGAAACAAGGAGGTGATGAGAGACAGGATGGGCTGGAGGAGTGAAAGGAGTCCTCCCTGAGCACTGAGGTCAGTAATCCAATTTCTTTTGTGCCTGCCTGTATCTCTTCAAGGTCACCTCTCCAGATCTCGCTCCTCCACAGATTCTGCTGATGTGGTGATTTTTTTCCAGCAATGCTTTTTGTAGTTCTCCTGGGGAGGAACCCATGGTCTGGCTTTTTTAGGTCTCTACACAAGGTCAAATTTCCTTCTTGGCTTAAAAGCAAGTGCTAGAGGTTGACAGGAACCACCTGGAGATTGCACTGCTCTACAGATAAATGCTCAGGATGGGGACACAAAGATGGGTAACAGTACCTGGGGCTGTTCCTGGAGATGTCTATGATATCCAAGGGGCAGAGACTTGGATAATTTGCCTTTTTTTCTCGTTACACTGAAGGAAGGTTTGGTTGAACAATGTATTTGTACAAAGCACCCATCTTGTGCCAGCTATAAATTCAGGGGGAAGGACTGAAGTGTCCAACAAGGCTTTTATATAGTATTTTAGTCCTCACTGATCTCCATATTTATTTATTTATTTCACAGATGAATAATAATTCTGGTGACATTAGGAGAAGATTTAGATTAAGGCAAAGAAATTGTGAGGGTGAGATAATTGGTATGTGGATTCTTGGACAAGAAGTCTATAATCTGACTGGCTCCAACAGGGTTAATCTATGATTTCAATTTTTCCAAGGTAGAAAGAACATGGAAGTGTCTCCCCCATGACCTCCTTATGCCTCGTCTGCCACATCTCCCTTCAGCCTCTCCCCAACACACACACCACTGACCATCCTCTGTGTCTCTGCTCTCAGACCTGCAGCACCTCCTCCTTGTGCCATTTCTTCCTTTCAATGAGGGTAAATTCCTCAAGGAAAGTGCTTTAGGAGACAGAACACAGAGCTGGGTTTTGCACCCAGCATGTCTCCTGCAGCACTGGGACTGAGCAGCCAGGCTGGGGATCTTGCTACACCCTTGTGCAGGAGGCACCATCTGCCAAATGTCCTCCTGAGCCGTGTTTTAGCAAGTGGGCTAAAGAGCTAAAAAGAACATCTCATCCATGGCAGCTGAAGTCCATCACAGCTTGCTTACAGGATTCTGGCTCTGAAGGGAGGCTGGGCAAGTGGCCAAGAAGCCTCTCTTACTTGCCCATGTTTCTCTTTGGGGAAAGAGCTTCCTGGTTTAGCATGGCCTGAGATGGCTTTAGGGAGCAGGATGGCTTTAGGGAGCATTGGAGTTCCCTCATCCCAGGTGCAGCCCACCAAGAAGATGCAAACTCCAATATTCTGATTTGCTGGGGCCTTGGGGCTGGTCTTGATTTCTTTGAGGTCACTGGCATAAGCCTTGTCAGCTCAAAAATCAGCAGATCTCTTGTGTTCTTTTATGCAAGAGCAGCCAGGCTTCCAGGGACGGGACGGGAAGGGACGGGACGGGACGGGAAGGGAAGGGAAGGGAAGGGAAGGGAAGGGAAGGGAAGGGAAGGGGCAAGAAAAAGGGGAAATTATCTCCATCTTATTTCTCTGCTTTCTGCCCTTGTTGCCCCCTCCCCTTTCTTGTCCACCTACTTCTCATCCCTCCAAGAGGACATTTCTGCTCCAGATTGTGGTTCCTGGAGCTGTGCAGGGGTCACTGGGCCCGACTGGGGGGGATCTCTGGGGATGTGCCCTTTGCCTCTGAGGAGGCCAAATCTACTGAGGTCCAGATTCTTCCTGATGATTCCATGTGATAGCTAATTAATGGCCTCCCCACGTTTCCGTGGCAACTCCATGCTGTGCTCTTAGCCCTGATCCAAATGGGCATTCTGCACACTCCTGAAGCCATAGCATCAGCATGTTAATAAGACTTGCTGACGTCTTTTGCTTTCTGCCACACTGGCTGGTGAGTCTAAATTTGAATAATTTAAAAAGAGCAGATTTCTTGGGAAGCTCCCAATGCATTTCTGTCACGTGACTGGAGGAAAATGGTCCCAGAAGTCTTCTGCATCTGAAGGGAAGCAGGATTCTGCCCTACCTTCTGCTTTTTCCATGCTCTGACTTTGGGACACCTGGCATTGGATCTTCTTTTTTTTTTTCTCTGGGTTATTTGGAAGCTCCAGCTTTCATGTAGTCCCTAATTTAATGACAGCAAGGGACAAGTATCTGCCCTGAATTGGTAGGAGCATCTCTCTATTAGCTGAGCTGGACAATCTGATTAATTGCTCCCTAACTCCTTCTAGTGCCAAGGAAGGAAGCTGGGTTTTGTTCTCATGCAGTCAGAGAATGGTTACTCAGATTTGAGAGTATGAACATCCCTTTTATCATTAAGCTCTGCAATACCCACTGATCATGCAGGTTAGTGGGTCGAGTTTTATGGTGAAGGTGTTCTCTTGGCCTCAACTAATTCTGCTCTGTTAATTACCCTCCATTCCAGTCATTGTCTTGTCAAACACATTTTTATGACCATCATTTCCTCAGGAGCCCATTAACCCCACTGTAGCACTGGCATGGCCTCTCTGGGGGATCTGAACTGCTTTCTCTTGCTGAGACAGATGTCCGATGCCTCCACGTCTCCTATTGCCTGCAGAATAAATTCCCTAAACCAAACCTGGGGGATGTTTCTGGATCTGGCTGTCACAGACTGCCCCTCACCTGGGGAAGGGCTTTTGGGACTGAGCAGTGGAAGCAGAGCATGTGCCCTGTTTAATTTATTTCCTAGCATCAAAAGCATCATTCAGGCCACGTTTGATTGGCTTGTTTGGGTTTTTTTCCATTTTCTCAGTGACATAAGCTATGAGCCCAAAATGGTGGTTGAGCTGCCAAATAGCTTCATCTTCCCTACTTTGAGGGACATGGGAGTTTATTCTTGACATTTTTGCTGCATTCCTTCACAAAATTTTATGTAACCATGTTGGAACGTGGCTCCACTTTGTGGTGGTGATGTGCCACCATATCCAGGTGCACCATCAGGTACTCCCAAGGTGAGTTCCATATGCTGACAGCATGTCTATGCCAAAATTCCTTCCCTCTCCCTTCACTGTTTCCCTACACTCCAGCTTCCCCTTTCCCAGCCACGATGGGAATGTTACCTCACGTGCCTCTCTCAGCTCCACACCATCCACTTGGTTCTGGATGGGCCAGCCAGGATTTAATGTTGTGTTGGCACCCAAAACCTTGCTTAAGGTTTATGGAGTTGCCCCCATTGCTGAAGGCAGTAAATGCTGGGGGCCGCTCATCCCAAGGCATCATTAAAGATACATGAGGGCAATTGATTTGATCCCTACCAGTTCTACAAACACAGGCGAGATTTAGGTAATGTGCTGCTAGTTACCCATGAGATCTGAGATTTAATTGCAGCTTCTTTGTCTTCTACTCACTAGACCTGGATTCTTATCTCAAAGGAAAGGGATTTATCGAATTAATTTCACTCTGTGTTGGCACGGTCACTATTCCCAGCCATGGGCAAATCCCATCATTGCATGCAGGCTGCAGCTCAGGCTGCTCAGAAGCAGCAGTCAGTATTTTTGGAGCTATAACCATAGTTCTTTCCAGTGTCAGCTCTTTGGGTCATACATGTAATTTAAACAGTACATTTCTATTCCCTGCTTAGATGGATGTAACTGTCAGGAACATTATTTCTACTGATAATTACAAATTTGACATTCATTTCCCATGAATACTCTCTACTATTTGCTTAAAACTCACCTCCATGCATACGATTGCTGCCAAATGTTCTCTTATCAGAAAGCTGAGGCAGAAATGTCACATCTATAAAGAACACTCTTGGAATGGTGGGGTCTAATATGATTTTCTGCTACACAAAGCAAAGACCAAGCAAATGAAAAACAAACACTGGGAAAAATGGGCAACCTGAGGCCTCATGTGTGGACTGCCCAGGGGAGAGAGAGATCTTGATACAAGGTAGAGAAAAAAAGCTACTGCTAAAGGAAATGTCCCTAAAAACATCTTTGCTGTTTAATTCACCCAGCTCTTCTTCTGATACCCATTCTTCAATAGACAGACTTTTGTGACTAATCCCCCTTTTTGGAGTTTTACTGATTGCCCAAATTGCTTCTCTTATGCCCTCCATTGGTAGCTCAGCAGGACAGTTCAGTGAATGTGTATTTTCCTTAAGGCATCCAGTTCCTTCTCAGGAAATTTGGATGAGATCAACCTAAGTCATACAAATTAAACCTGAAGCCAGCCTTAACTGCCCAAGTCCCTAGTGTCACAAGACAAACACCACAATGCATTCAGGTCTCTCCAGAACTGATGTTACTCTCAGAATCTCAGCCAAAGTCTCCAAATGAAGTCAAAATTCCTACAAGACTATTTTGAGCTCAGTTGAATCAACAATTTAAGTCTTGAGCCAAACCTGAATCTTGGTCCTTGGATCAGGACTGTGCCCCTTGCTCAGACCTGTTTTCCCCAGGATGCTCCTCCTGTTCTAGAACCCGTCAGGATCAGAGATTTATTTCTCCCTTTCTGGAGGGCAGGAATTCCAATCTCTCACTAGCACTTCTCAATCAACTTAAACTAAAAAAAACCCAGTGAAATTAAGAGAAACACCTCACTACTCACCTCCCACAGTGTTCAGGCTTCATCACCCAGCTCAGCTGATCCTACATTCACACACTCCATTCAACATCCTATTGTTTGTTTAAATCCAAACACGTCCACACACATTCCAAAAAATTTTACCCACCTTTTGGTTATTTTAGTATTTTTTTTTGATAACTCAATTCTTTTTAATTTGGCTTTATCCTTGCAAACTCAGGGTAGGTATGGTTGTTGTGCTCTTCCCTCCCACCCCTCCCTTTTACTAATTTTGCATATATTTTCATAAAATGTTCTCATATATTTGCTGTATTTTTTTTTTTTTTTGTGGACAAAGTGTAAGTGAGACAAGGATATTATTCACAGCCACAGAAACATAAGAAAGTAAAAAGGATTTTTTCCTTTCCCGATGAACAAAATTGACCTATGTACCCTTCAGTGTCTCCAGGTTTCCTTGGAAATGTATTCCCTTGCATTGTGCTTTAGTTTTTGTGGTGATGAGGGTTACCCAGCGCTACTGGAAAACCTAGCACCTGAGGCAGAAAGACAAACTCAGCTTTGCCTTTATGATTTTGGCTTTTTCTGCTTTAGGGACTGTGTAGAAGGGCCTGAAAGACGAGTGAGTGAAGATTTACAGGTGCTGCTCCTCCTCTGGCACCACTGAAGGCAACACCAGCCCGATGCAGGATACAAAGTGCAGCTCAGCTAAACAACCCAAAACATCCCATTTTCCAGCATCTGCTGAGCCTCTACCTCTGGTGAAACATCTTCCAAGATGGAAATCCCAAAGTGAGGACACCTGAGCCCTTCACCCATCCTCCACCTCTTCTGTGTGGTCTCACCAAGGAGGCATCAGTTTTACTCCCCAAGGGCTGCCATCCCCTCCTGTCCTCCAGCAAAGCTCAGCACAGGCTGTGGGAATAACTCAACATAAAGCTGGCATAAATCTCAACAGAAGAAATATCTTTTATCTTTAACCATTTACTCCCACTATAGGAATAATGGTAGCTCTTTTACATTTACATATAACTCTTGTTTGTTTGTTTGCTTGCTTTTTTTTTTCTTTTTTTTATGTCTCTTTGTCTTGGCACCTGCATAGCAGAAAACTTGACAGTTCAGTACAGAAGCTTGCCCCTCTCTCTGCTCCTCCCTCTATTTCCTCTGCTGCCCCTGAGGACTCGCAAGCAACACCCCCAAGGTCAAGAGAGAGTATGGTGTTACCCTTTTATGACGGATTATAGAAATAACAAACATGCCTGACAGTTTTATACAGCTGCTAGAACGGGTTTAGTTTTCAACAAATGAAGAATTTCCTCTTTTTTTCCCCTCTTTTGTATATTAATTACATTTTACAAATCTTATTTTTCCCCTTTTCTTTTCTTTCCTTTCCCCCCACTTTTCCTTCTTCCTTTTTACTTTTTCTCCTCCTTTTTTTTTTTTTTTGTTTCGTTTTGTTTTATTTTTTTTTATACAGCAAAAAGATCAATCACCAAGGTGTCCATTGCTAAGTCCATGGTTAGCAGAGTTTGGCTGTCATCTGGTCAGACTGTTTGAGGATCTCGGTGTTGTACAGGTCCAGCGCGTGGTTCACTCGGATGATCTCGCTGTTGGTGAGCTTCAGGCGGTGCTTGAGCATACAAGAGAACAGATCCAGCTGGGGCTTCCCCGGGGCCACTGGAGGCGCCAGGCGGTTGATTCGGTCCCGAATATCCAGCAGCAAGAGCATGACAGAGGAGGAGGAGTAGAACTGCCCGCCCTGCGTGTAGGACTGGTTGACCTGCTGCACCGCGCTGCGCAGGAGGTCGGCGTTGAAGCGCAGGCTGTAGCCGTAGACCTGCACATCTGAGATCTTGATGTAGAACTGGCGCTTGGTGGGGTCGGAAAGGTCCACAGGCCCTTGGCCAGTCTCGTTGCGCAGGAGGGAGGGCAGCCGAGTCCGGCTGCGTAGGTAGATGTGGACGGTCTCAAAAAAGGTTTTCCACCGGTTGCCTAGCAGCAGGGTCCAGTTGTAGCACTGGCTGTTTTGGAGGCGGATTTTCTCCCAGCGCGGGTAGCCGTACTCCCCGAAAGGCATGTTCCAGCCCTCCGAGTGGCTCCCACTGAACGGGTTGACATAGACAAAGAACATAGGGTCTAGGCTGCTGTTGCGCATCTGGCAGATGCGCATGGAGATCCCGATCACCATGTGGATGAAGTCCATCCGGTTCTTGTTGCTCTTCAAGGTGAGGGACATACGCTTGCGCCACCGTGGGTCGAAGAAGGTGTCCAGGCGGATCTCGTTGCTGATGAAAGTGGTGTGCACATACAGGCGAGAGTCCATCTTTTGCAGCAGGTACTTCAGCTCCAGGTCCTGGAAGTCCAAGTCCGTCTCAAAGCTGATGAACTGCTCGCTCCGCTCGGAGTCCACGTTCTGGGGCTCGCAGCGGCCTCGGTAAAGCTTATAGCCCTTGTTGCACGAGCCACAGAGGGAGATGTTGGCGAGGCTGCACATGGCGCAGCTGTTGTTGCCCCCGATGATGCAGGGGATGGGGCGCTGGCACAGACTGGTGCCACCATGGCAAACACAGCTCCGCTGGCTTTCCAGAAAGGTCCCCCAGAACCCATTCTCGTTGCAGTAGAGCAGGGACTGGACTCGGGTAAGCCATTCCTGTATTGTCCTGCAGGTGGGGAGAAGGAAGAATTAGCATCGTACGGCCTCACGGGGACTTGGTGTTGGCATCCTGCTGGACCTACAGTGTTTTCAGGGATATATCTGAGGCAGAGCTCTTGGAACATCAGTGCCCTGCTGAGGCATCTGGGAGCAATTCCAGTCTATTTCTAGACTGAATCTTTCAACTGCTGTTTACTCCTTTGGTGATGAGCAAAAGTCTTCTAAGAAAAAGCTACCAGTTAGAAATGCTCATCTGATCTCTCTCTCTTCAGTCTGCTCTAGGAGCCAAGACAGGCACGGTGTCCTGCCAAGGATCCCAGCAGTGCTGCAATGACACGGGAATGGAGCTGATAAAGCCATGCCAGAGGCTGTGGGGCTATCAGACATCACAAGGGCAGCAGAACTCCCAGGCTAGCAGGAGAAAACTGCTCTTCAGGTCATTGGCAATTGGCCCCACCCTCCAATAAACTAGACCCGTAACCAGATAAGGCAAAGCAAGCAGCAACTTCTGCTTATGGTGCAGAGCTCAGAACAGCAGAAAAGAGGGTGGAAGCCAGGATGCACGGAGACAAAGCTGCTAAAACTATTCCTCCTTAAACGAACCCAAAAGACTGCTGCTGATTAACCACCTCTTGCAGTCTCTCTCTTAAAATCAGCCCCACTCGCCCACCCCTGAGCCCCACCACTCCCACAGCTGCTGTATCAGCACCTTCAACCCCACATCCTGCAGCCCTAGAATGTCTCTTAGAAAATGACACAGCAACCCACATTCACTTTTTGCACAACCCACTTGCCACGTTGCCTTGTTTCCCTTTTTTCCCCCTTCCCACTGCCCCAGGAAAGCTGGGCACAGCGACTCCTTTCTCAGCAGCCCTCAGCAGAACCCTCTGTGCAGCCACTGCTCCCTCCCCTCCGCCTTCCCCCTGGCTAATGAATACTTCTTTGTCTCCTCTGGGCAAAAAAGTTCTTGGTAGTGCTGCAGTGAGAGGACTGGCTAATGACAAATTAGGATTCAGCCCCTGTAGAATGGGAGGAGTGATTATGGACAGAGGCTCTCAGAGCTGGATTAGTGAAATTCATGGCACCTGCATCGCCTGACCTCCGAATAATCATTAAGCTGTAGGCTGTATCAAAGAAGGCATTAAATGATACGGCAGCAAAGAACAGCAAGATGATTAGGGGGAGGGAGCGAGTGGAGGGATGAGAGTGTAAAACAGAGGAAAGCACTGGAAGGAAAGAAATAATCAAGGAGCAGAAGCAGAAAGGTTGGGAAAAAAAGAGAGGAAAATGTGCAGGTAAAAGGAAAAATGAGAGAGAAACACAGTGGGCAGGAGTAACGGGGTGGAGAAAGGGAAAAACAGCAACACCAACAGCTGAAAGAGAACAGGCAGGAATGAAAAGCAGGAAGAAAAGGAGTGAAAAGAAAGGGGGAAAAAAAACAGGGTGAGGAAAAAAGGAAGGGCGTTAGAAGAAAAATTCTGAAGTGTTGGATGTGGGAACAGACAATTTTCACATTCTTCCTGTGGTGCGGGCCTGCCAGGGTCTCTTTCCCCTATTCCCAGCCAAGAGGAGCTCTTCTGCTGGCAGAAAGGACAAGGTTGGCTGGGGAGCTTGGGAGCAAGGCAGTGACCTCCATAAATATCTGCTGTAGAGGGAGACAGTGACAGCCCTGATCCCTCGAAAAAGTGCACAGGGCTCCTCCTGATTCCTGGGACAGCTCTGCCTCGGAGGGGAGGGGAGGGGACAGCACAGTGTGGCTGCAAAACACAGCCACAAGCTGACAACAACAAGAATTTCCAAACTGTCCCAGGGGGCTGAGGCTGCCTTCTGCTCACAGGTGAATTTCTGCTCACTTTTCAGCAATACAAATATGTTTTCACCCATCTGGAGCCTTGAGCTTCTTCTTTGGAAAGCCAGTCAAATGCACCTGGATTTGTGCAGTGCTGGATTGATGCTTTACACAGGTCTTAGGTGTTGATAAGGCCCCTGAGTTCCTGGGCCGAGGATTGCAAGGCCATAGCAGGGGACACAGTGTAAATTGGTCAGGTGACCACATTCTCTCCATTTTGGGTGTGTTCTGTCTTAGGAAAAAAATCACTGGGTAGTTCTGTCCTTTATACTAACAGCCAGCAGAACAAAATGGGAAAGAAACCTCAGCTGATATCTTGCAATGGACACCAGTAAATTTCCTGTTCCTCAGATGAACTTTGTGGAGGAAGGATGGGAGGTTGTTTTTTGTTGTGTGCGTGTGTATGTCTTAGCTTTCAGCAAAGACACAAGTAGGACAAAAAAAAAAAACAAGAAGAAAATGAAACAGGAGACTACCCACCATCTGCTGATGGCAGCAATAAAGGATGTAATTAAATGAAAATGCAGACTCCAGGGCAGAGCTGGCCATCGACTACAAACACGACAATGTGAAGTGTGAGAGAGTGAGATAGAAGAAAAGTGGTATAAATTACCCCATTTTTTTCTTGCAACTGGGACAGGTTAAGAATATGCACAGGACCAGCCAAAGCGCTTCAGCTGACAGAAGGAAACTTTTTAAAACACACCCCTCTGATGGCTCAGGCTCATGGCATTGTACCTAAGAGGTGTCAGAGCAGGAGGATGCTGGAAAGAGCCACTGTTTAACAGCTGAAAACCAGTACCAGAGTAGCCATTGATTTTCATTTAAAATATTCCCAGGGAGGTGGTGGGAGTCCCCACCCCTGTAGGTGTCCAAGGAATGCCTGGATGTGGCCCTCACTGCTCTGGTCTGGGTGACAAGATGGGGATCAAGCACAAGTTGGACTCACTTATCTTGGAGGTCTTTTCCAAGCTCAGTGATTCCATGATTTTAAAGTGAAAATAAATATGACATGCAGGCCAGGCTCTGAGTGAGAATTACTTTGCAGTGCTTTCTGACTGTTGCTCACTGGACACGTGGTTCCGCAGCAATGCTGGGAACAGGGAGCCAGACAGATTTTTCTTTTTAATTGCAAGGAAAAAAGGCAGAGACTTTAAAAGTTTTCCTTTGCAAACTCACCTTTCACTTTCTAACCAGGGCTAGTGGCTCTGGGGGTACTTTTGGGTTTTCTGTACAGAACGGCCAAATAAAAAATGCTATTTTTATTCTCAGCAGCTGTGAGATGTATTCTGGCTGGAGGCCAGAACATGTATAACCCCTCTCTCCATTGGATGTTATTTCTATTTTACATCCAGTGTTTTAAAATAAAACTACAGGTGATCATTCAACATTGAAGCTTTATTAACCGAGGAGTGGTCTCCTTTTTAAACCAATAGACTTGCCTCTGTTTTAAACCTGTAAACTTTCCTGGGTTTTGACAAAAGAAGTACAGACCAAATATACCTCTATCTATCTCTCTATCTCTCTATCTCTTTATATCTTTATATCTCTATCTATATTTCTATATCTCTGTCTCCTTAGCCATTGCAAAGGGTCATGGAGAATCAGCCTAATTGCCAGAATCCCTACTCTTCCTTTCTTATCTTCCTTTTAGAAACACCACCTCTTCCTTTCCCTGAGGATAATCAACAGCAATCTCATTTCTTTTTTTTACATTGCCTTTGAATGTATAATGCAGGCTTACAATTATGTGTATTAAAGAGAGAGAGGCTTGCTCTTAATAGGACCTTGCCATCCTTTCAAAGCCACTGGTATGCTTGATAAGCCTCTGTCACTCTGTACCACAACAATTAGAAAATGAGAATATTTCCCAGCTCTGTGAGGAGAAAGATGGGTTGCACCTCTTCCACTACAGAGCTCCTACCACGCTGCTCCCCTGCCTAGCTGCAGATGCAGAATGACAAACAAGAAAAGAAATGATAATATGCCTGCTGATGTTGACTTAAACAAATCAAGCACATCAGTCAGTTAAAAACCCAGCTGCCATCATCCATTCCATCCTCCTTCCCCCAGATTTCATTGTAGTAGTTGGAGGCTCCCTTTCTGCTTCGCTGGGTTTTTAAAATAGATGAGAAATGCTGAAGACATATTTGTCTGAACGTTTTGGAGCAACGTGGTTGGATGGAGATTTCCTTGCTGCTGCTTCACTTTGTTGTTGTTGTTGTTGTTGTTGTTGTTGTTGTTGTTGTTGTGGCACAACTAAAAATTCCACCTTGGACATGCCTGTGGCTCCTCCAGCATTCAGCCTAGTCAGAACAGTTCAGCCAGTTGGCAGGGATGGGCAAGGTTTAGGAAGCTCTCCAAAGACTTTATTTCATAATCTCTTACATTTAATAGCTATTTCTCCTCATCCCTAGTAAGTCCATCAAATCTTTGTCTAGAAACATGAGATTTTTTGGTAATTAAAGAGGTGTTAAGCCCTGGAAGAGTTTTCTGAGCTGCACCATGATGAAATGAAAAGTCAGCATATTCAGCAGCCAGGGAGCTGGATGAGAGCAGTAGACAGCAGTCAGTCTGTCAATTTTCTCTTTAAACTGAATATTTAGGTAACGAAGGAAGTGGACAAACAGTTTCTCTTCAAATATTAACTTGGCCCGACCCTTCCAAGAGAAGCATGGAAGAACAGGCACTCAGACTCATTTTTTTCCCCTAAGATTTCCAGGATTGCTTCATTCCAGACAATGTAGAAAGACACAGAAAGAGATGTTTATTAAAATCCGGAAATGCAAGTCTCCAAAAATGACTTGAAGCAAATTCAGCTACAGGTTAGAGCTGAAAGGAGCCAGCAGGAGGGGATTATTAGATATCAATAGTTGCTGTAGCAGTAATGGAAGATCTGCTCTCTCCACCTGTAATAACCTTGAGAGGGCTCTGCTCAGTGAGGTTTTACAGGTTCACTCTGCCTCTCACAGCAGAAACGTGAAACTAAAGCTTCTCTTTCACTCTGGAGATACTGAGGAGCACAATCCAAAAATGGGCTGAAGCACCTTGTGCTCCACATGTCCCTTTTAACAGCAAGTGGAGGCCGAAAGTTTGGCTGTGGATCTTGACGGAAAACCACAAAAAAGCAGCTTAGTCTGCAGAACAGACTAAACATATTCTTGCAGAACTTAAAGAATAAGTGATGCCCTTCCCCTCGGTAGGAAAAACCACACAGAAGGGATGTGAGTGTAGTCAGGAGTGTGACAAAAGTTACCTACATCTCCAGGAATTTCAACCCACTCCCAGATTTTACCATTTCCCCCAAACATCCATGCCAACACAACCTACATCCAAACATAGCCTGCTGGGATTAGGTCCAAGCCCAAGCTCAGCTCCACCAGCCCCCCCAGCCCAGCCCCCCTGTGCCCGAGAAAGGATGGAGGTACCTTTCCCTAGGCAGCTGGTGGTTAGGATTGTGCCGACACCGGACACTGAGGCCAAAGAGTTTGCGGGCAGTGCGCTGGATCTTCTGGCGCTGGGCTTCCAGTGAGCTCTGCAGCAGCTTGTAGCGGTTCTGCAGGTCCCAGTCATTCCCCCAGTGCTGGTGGATGCTCCCAATGGTCAGGAAGTGGTTGCTAGGTAGCCTTTTCATGAAGGATTTAAACTCATCTGGAACACACACAAGAAATGGGGAGAAATATGGAGGTTTCGGAGCTGTAACGAAGTTACAAAGCTTTTCATTAGCTGGGTGGAGAAAGAGCAGTGATGGACGAGGCCATCAGCTCTGCCAGAGGAAGGTGATGTCCATTAACTCACTGCTCTGTCACTCTGCCCCAGGAAGCCACTAATTCCATGGCTGTTGCTGCTCCCATATAGGAAAAAAAACCCTATAGTGAATATCAAGGTGAAACAACACAGTTAAAGTGTACAGGGTGGAGAAAAAAAGAGAGAAATTCTCTGGAGTATGAGGTTATAGTTTAAGGGTTATAAACAAAAAGCTGGGAGTTGTAATCATTGTCAGTTAAAGAGTTCTCATTTACATTGTTTTTCAGCTGTTCCTGAAATGCTGTTTGTTGTTGAAGGCAAAGCATTTGGCTGTGTCATTAAAAAAAAAAAAAGGGGGGAAAAAACAAAGCTTTAAAAATTCCCCCAGAGGAAAGGTTTGGATGCTGTTAAAATGTCCTGCTTTTGCATTTTTTAAAAAGAGCATTCTGATTCTTTCCTCTCATTTAACTCAATTTGAAGTTAAATGGGTTGCATTTTGTAATGAGGAAAATAAAATAAAATACTTTGCAGGGCTCAGGTGAGAACAAAAGGTGTCAATTTTAGCTAAAGGGAACAAATCTAATTGATCGAAAAATATATTGTTCAATGTTGCTGTTTGTTGTGTTTGCTGTTTTTTGATCACTTTATTTCCATTTTATTTTGTTTGATAATGAAAAAACCCCACCGTTATGCAGGGTTTGTTTGAGGGGCTTTATTCATCACAATCAGAAATTCTGATGCTGTTTCTGTTTATGATCACCCCTTCCTTCCTACCTGAGAAGGGCGGTTTGCTCAGACTCTGATTACCAGGCTGGGACATCCTCAGATGGGAAAAAACCAGATGGTTCCAACTTTCTTGGGGGAAAATAACTCAATTTTTGATGCTGGAAAACCATATTTGACACAGTGAGACCTTGAGAAATGCAATGAGTGGGACAATAAGAACTCCATAAAATGCAGTAACAACAAGAGCAATGTTTTGTACCAGGAGAGAAAAACCCCACATGTCAGCACAGGCTTGGGCACAACCAGCTGAGGAAGGTCCTGGGGGCTGAGGTGGCTCAACACTCTGTTCTCACTAGAAAAAAATGTCATACTGGGCTGAATCCAGCTGGTTGGGGAAGTCGATATTCCCCTTTTTCTTGGCACTACTGAGGCTACACCCGGGGCACTCACCTAAAAGGGATGAACAGAGACTGGGAGGGCAGAGCTGAGGGACACCAAGATGCTCCAGGGCCTGAGCACAAGTTCTGCAAAGTCAGGTGTGGGGAGCTGCACTGGTTTCATTTGGTAAAGAGGAGGCCAAGAGAAAATTAATTACAGCAGCAACTGCTCAAAAGGTACTCGTATTTATGAACAAAACTCCTCTTTTTAGAGACGGTTGCTGTAACAAGGAGCAATACACAGTTTGCAGCTTAATTAAAATTAAAATTATTTACTGAAAAACTTCATCACTTGGAGGTAATGCAGCACTGGGACATGATCAGAGATGTATAAAAATCTCTCATTTTAGACTCTGCTAGACAAAACCATGGCTGACCTGACCTAGTGCTGGCTGTGGTCCTGCTTCTAGAGGGAGGCTGGACTAGAGCCCTGCCATAAACTTCCCAAACAAGACAACAAGAAGTACAGCCATCTTTTCCTGTACATTATCTACATTATTTCTGATCCTTTCCCAATCCTTTTTTTTTTTTTTTTTAATTCCTTCATCCTATTTTCAGAAGGACAAGAGGCCAAAAGCAAAGGAAAAAAAGTCAGAAAAGGAGAGCTTGTAAAGGCTGACATCTTTTCAAATAAAAAGAAACAATCCATAGAATTAGCGGAGAAAATCAGACCAGATCATTTACATCCTATAGCACAAAGTTAAAGATATTTGCATAACAGATTTCCTATTATTCATCAACTTGCAGTTCATGCTTAACTGCCTAACAAAGGATATCTGTACATTAGTCAGTCCCATCCTGACATGGATGGTAAATGGATGTTCACGTCCTACTCATCACATGGTGTAACTGAGCTCCTCATAAAAATAATCATCATCACTGCACTACCAACATCCGTGGGACATCTGCTTGTCTCCTTTCTCCCCCAAAGGTAGCTAAGAGATTTTTTTTTTCAGTCATCTCTGCTTTTAATGCTGCTTCCAGTGCCCTTCTCCTCCCCAAACGCGACTCTGTGCTTTTCCGTGGGCCACTGAAACCACTATCACGTATAATTGCTTCTGTTGACCATGCTGATTACTCCAGGTACGTTTCAGCAGTAAAAGCCTTGCATTTGCTTCCCACCCCTTATAAATCAATTTCCTCAAAAGCCTGTTTGTGCAGGAGCCCAGGCTCTTTTCCCTCTGATGATGAATGTGCTACATTTTTCATCGAGACGGGCAAGGCAGGAATTTCAGTGCAGTGTGTACATTTTGCTACCGCAGTGCAACGCTGGGGGAAAAACAAATGAGCAGCAAATCTGGCAAAATAAAAGCTGGATGGGGTTGTTTAAAATTAGGGTGATGGAGAAAAAAAAGTACATTAAAACCAACATAGTTTCTTCATTATTTATATTTATTTATAACTCTGCCTGGAAACCAACGGTATGGATGGGGATATTCATTATTTCTGGGAATAGTTCATTTTAACCCTAAGAAATTCCAATTAATTAACAAGTCTGTTTGTATTTATTATTATTTTATTCCTCTGCACAGAAAACCTTGCTGATGGCTGGGACTACACCTCCCATGATGCAGCTTGGCCCCTCTTTCTGCTAAGTCACCCCATCCCTAAGGCAGTCCCATGGCAATGACTCAGCATCACAAGTGGCACCACAGGGAACTGACAGGTCAGACATCTCTTTCGCAGATGAAGTTTTCCTTTTGCCAGTGTTAAAAACAAAAAAAAATTCCCATTTGCATCAGAAAGCAATAGTCTTGTAAAAACAAAATAACAAATAAAACTCCACTCAATGACTTTCACTAAAAGTTGGGGGGTTTTTAATCCACAATCACAGAATTTTTTGACCAGCCATTCTAAAATGCCAAGAATAAGGCAGTGTTATTTTTCTCAATTTACACACAAGCAGCGAAGTACAGGGCGAAAAAAACTCCTGAGCTGATTCAAAGCAGCTTCAGTTCACTGCAGCCTCCTTGACTTTGAAGATACTATTCCAAATCATACCAACTCTTGATTCGCCCTGCATGATTTTTTCAAATTAACAAAGGATCCAACACGGACCAGAAGCAGAATACAAATGTTTTAGGCTCCCAGTAGCTTCCTGTGCAAAATGGTATTTGCTTTCAGAGCACTCCTGTGCCTTTCAGTCCACTTTATTGAAAAAGCCTTCAGATGTCATCAGAGATTTCTCCTCTGCTGTTCATAATGAAGAAAATCCTCTAGTTATTGGGAATATTTATTAAAACAAAGAAGCAAAACACTAATACTGCAGTCTTTTGTGATAGCAACTTCCATCTCAAAGGATAAGTTCACGCATGATGCATCAAAGTGATGAATCAGATGCAGCAGCTTTAGACATAAAGATAATCACTCCATCTAGCCCTGAAAAGCCTCCAGCCCTGGGTGGAATACGGCAGAAATTGCACTGCAATATGTCACTTTAACATGGCAAATGAAAAACACCTTCCCCAATTCAAATCTCAAGGGGAGGGAGCCTGAATATAATTATCTACCCTGGCCGGTGCTTGGATCGAGTGCAGCAAGGACAGAATGTGACAGGGACATAGACTGTGGGACTGGAACTCCCCTCTCCACAGGGCTCCCACCTTCTCAGTGCCTGGGTTAGATCCCCTGGGAAGAGAAGGGGTTTAATGAGACCAGCCTGTGGCTCTTAAGCACCTTATGTGAAGATCCTGTGCCAGAACTAACAACCGGTAACACATAACCAGTGGCAGAGCCGTGCTGGCAATCACTGCCAGCAATCACTTGTAAACTTGTGTAGTACTGAGCTGGTAAAAGCTCCTGAAATTCACATGTCTGGTTTACCCTGGTGTTACGCACCCCATCCACGAACGCATAGAAACTCACAGAAAACATCTGACCTCATTAGCTGGTGACCTGCTCCTGGAACTGCCCAGCCCTGTGGCTCCCCAGGGTATATGGGGGCATCTGGTCAAGATGGTCATTAGCCTCAGGCCATTAACTCCCACTCTGACTGCTCAGCTGAGCACCAAGGTGACAGCAAGAGTGGGACATAAGGATCTGTGCAGCAGCAGAAACACCAGCAGAGGCCACATGTTGAAGTATGAAGCAAATCCTCAACAGCCCTTTGAGGAAACATCACAGGCTACTGCATTTCAGCCTTTAAAGGGATTATGGTGACCTTCAACATGAAGAAAGAAAGAAAACTTACAAAGAATTCTTCTTGGATTTAGCTAGATGGTTCTTTTCTCACAGTTTTCCTCCCTGACACGGAGATCTGGGCAGTTGTGACAATAATCATTGAAGAAAATGTGTCGGAAAGTAGCTGGTTGAGACTGAAAGATGAGAGTCAGCACAAGGACAAGTTCCTGATGAAGTTCTGCTTGGTGCCTGTGTGGTTTCAGGGCAGGCAGGCCACTTGCTAAAGGATATAATTCGCTGAGAGTGTTGCTCTTTCCTACCTCAAGCCCTCAAGAGCGTGTATCCTATGAGTACAACACACCTACTACGGGTAAACTGCTCCTACTACCAGCATCAACATGGAACAAACTCTGCTGACTCCCCTAGCCTCAGCTGGGGAGAAAGTGGAAAAGAGAAATGTTCCCAGCAGCAGACATTGCCCTGCAGGAGAGAGGAGTCATTTTCCCTTCTTCTCCCTGCCTCAAAAGAGGTGTCATCTGGCCCGTGTATTCTTCTCCCTCTGAATTGCTTTCACCAAAGCAGAATAGATCATTCATGCAAATCTGAAAAGCAATTTCTGCATCATTCATATTATGGAAGTTTCTCCACAGAACTATTAAAAGAGAGATCTGGAGATGGTTTAGTATGAAAAATCAGATTTTTAACCGAACATACACTTCCATGGAAAATATCCCTGTACACATAATTCCATGTGTGGTGTGTGTTCCTGTCTGTGTGTTTAATAGAGGGAAAAAGGGTACTCCCTCAAGACGAAGATCCTGGGCTTGGGTTCAATAGCCTCTATTTTTTAGCCAAACTAGAGCATTATACTGAGGGAATAAAAGATTTTTACCTGATACGATCTGCCATGAATTGAAAAAGTGAGTTTTGCTCAGTTACCTGAATTCTCCAGATCTTTATAGGCTTCTGTCCAGGTCTTGGCCATGTTTGCCAGGGTGTACTCCATGATCTGGATGTCGGTGATGGGGCAGTTGCACTGCGGGAACTCCTCAGAGCACTGGCAGCCGCACTGGCTGTCCCGGCAGATGTACTCGCCCTCCCCATTGCACATGATGTAACTCAAGGCAGACTGGACAAACTTCTCTTGTAAATATTGAGGGAAGATGATCTGGAGACCTGGAGAGGGAACAAGAGGGTTATGGGAGGAAAAAAGTAAATAAAAAAGTCATTTCAGGTATTTGGTCCTCTTTTTAAAACCTGTTTCATTAACAGTTTGGGAAAGTTATGGTGAAGAATTAAAAGCTGTCATGAATAAGGAAGGCACAAATTGCATCCCTCCAGGGCAAGTAGTGATTTAGCTGAGAACAGAGCCCACCTCGTGTGCGGGAGGAGGGTAATAAGTAACTTCCCTCTTCCCAAACACCCTTTCATCCCATTCCCAGATCCCAGCACAGTACAAAGCCCCTGAATGCAAAGCCTCCCTTATTCCCAGGTGTGGCGGTTTTTGTTTCCTGAAACCAAGTGCTAGTTCAGAAGCAACGAGCATTATGCTGCTCTGACCTGTTTTGAGAGACACTCAATGGGCTTGGTACCACAGAAAAAAGGAAAATACACACTGAAAGGGAAAATAAGAAGGAATGGAAAACAGAAGAAAGGAAAATAACACAAGAGGGGATTTGTAAAAGACCCTTGCAGAGTTAAGTGCCCAGCTCCCACAGCATAAATACAGGAGTTGGGTACCTGAGCCTTGCAGCTTGCTCCCTGCTAGGAAGGCTACTTGCCAAATCCTATAAAAGTGCAAACGGATTTAGTGCCAATGATTTCAGTGGTGCTCGGCAGATTTGCGTTAGCAGGGAGATCTATCCTCTTGTCCTTTCTCCATGGCAAGTGTTTGTGTATCCATCCATCTGTGCACGCGTTAGTGTAAGTGCACCCTTGTTCAGGTACCAGAGGACGTAATAACAGTTTAAGTGTTTGCCCTGTGCACAGTGTACATGGTTTTCCATCCTGTCCTCCTGCAGACCCCCTACGGATCTCCCTGAGGGTTCGCAGCTGTTTGCTTCTACCTGGCAAGTCCTGCCTGTCAGCCCCTGTCAGTGTCTGTGGTGCAGAGGCAGAGGACAATGACTCCGAGCAAGCCTTTCACGGGACCCCACTCGGAAAAGGCCAGAGACTTTGGAGTGGCAGCGAGAGGAGTTTATGGCCTGAATGGCAGCACTGAACTCCAGTGTAATGAAGGCACGCGGGTCAATTACCCATCTGTTTGTGTTTCTGCTGTGCTGAATTACCGGATCTATGCCTGACAGCTCATTGGAGTGGAATGAAAATCAGACAATAATTCAGAGGATGAGAGTGTGCGGGAATGGCAAGAAGGGCTGTGACCCCTTTCAGGAGTGCAGGCCCATCTCTGATGGGTTGTGTTCACCTCAGACAAGAGAAAAACAGCGGGTGGTGACCCTGGGACCCCCATTACCCTTTTGCTTTTGGATCCAGAGAGGCACCTCAGCCTTAATGAGGTCCCTCTGGAAGAGCAGGTTTTGGGGCTCAGGAGGCTGTGGAAGGCACAGGGAGCCCTGTTTCCTCTCCCCCTGGTCTGGGTGAGCACCATGCTTGGCGGCAGCAAGCTGCCTCTCTGCCTGACCCCACTGGCAGCCTCCAGGCAGGATGAGCTTGGAGCACCGTCCAGCTGGGAATAGGTTTGTGACACTTGCACAGGGAAGGATTTCAAGTCTGGAATTCAGTGACACTGTTTCTGCATAGATCCTGCTGCCTTTTCTGCTTTGCTATCGGGGACTGGAAGGAACACACAAAGAGCTGACCAGTACAGCATCCCTGCAAACACCTCAAAGCTGGCCTGCAGAGGATCATCATTTTGAGGCCCTTTTGGTTTTTTCTGAGATGTGCCTCAACAAGAAGCTCAGATTTCTTCCTGCTGTCTTCAGGACATCCTGAAGCTCAGCCTCTTCTAGGGATTGTAATGATAGGACAAGGGGGAATGGCTTTAAACTAAAAGAAAGTAGGTTTAGATTTGACATTAGGAAGAAATTCTTCCCTGTGAGGCTGGTGAGGCTCTGGCACAGGTCGCTCAGAGAAGCTGTGGCCGCCCCATCCCCGGAAGTGTCCAAGGCCAGGTTGGACGGGGCTTGGAGCAACCTGGGATAGTGGAAGGTGTCCCTGCCTATGGCAGGGGTGGAACGGGATGAGCTTTAAGGTCCCCTCCAACCCCAACCATTCTGGGATTCTCTGATTTATCTGAAACAACCACTGCAGAGGGATGGTCTCTTGTCAAATCCTCACATGGACATTAGTGTTGGTCCCACCTGCCAGGATCCAAAACTTTCCTTCAGGATGGAATGAAAGTGCAGTGCTATTGGAGAACTGATCCACAAAGGGGACTGGAAAGCCTGAAGGCAGCTGTACTCACTGAGCTTTCAAGCTCACATGAGACCAGAGCTGGACTTCTTGATGTGCATTGACTCTTCATTCATGGCTCAAGTCCCATTAATACATTTTCCACTCTGCTTCATGGAGGAGCAACCTGCTCTGGCTCTTTGAATATGATCAAATGACCTCAGGCTCTTAAGTTCTCCATAGTTTCTCTTTGAATTTTAACTTGGATAAAGCACAACAAGCTGTTTGGTCCCAGCTACAAATGATCCTGGCTTTGGAGATTTTTATTTCATTTTTTTCCTGGAGGTGAATAGGGGTGAAAAAAGCAACCGATGTTTCAGGGAAAGCACTTCCCATTGCAAGGGACATCCACTGTGCATTCCAGCAGATGCCGAAACATGAATACCCTGTAATCTCCAAAACACAACATGTTTTAACACTGCAGCGCTTCACGTGGATACTCGCTTTTTTGCCCATAAAACTCTTGGTTTCTGAAAAAAAAAAAAAAAGATTTCCAGGACAACCTCCTCTTGTAAGAAATAATATCATGTTTAAGGGGCAATCAGACCTCTGTACACTTATCACCAACTCAACAAAGCACTTATATAAATACTTAACTTCATCAGGAAAGCAGTTTTGCTGGTATGCATCAGTTACCTGAAGCATTTGACAAGAAGCACACACTCAGAGCTGTGTTCGCACAAGTGACACCAAAATCCAGCCACTCATCGGAGCACCAGTGTGCACACTCCAAACACAACCCCCTGACTTTCAAACAGGCTGTAGGGATTACATGTGACCCACATCTTCCAGCCAGGAATTTCCTTGTGGAAGAAATCAGTGTTACTGAAATACAGCTGTGCCTATTTCCACAGAAGTACTTTTATATATATATACACACACATAAATATTCACAGATTCCTCATCATCCCCAGACAAGGGCAGATTCATATCAATTTTTTTGCCTTAGTTTTGAGCATCTCTGTGATCAGACCTCAGCAAGAGATTTTACAAGCACTGTGCCAGCAGCAGCATCTCACCGAGTCCTGGCATCCTCCCTTTCATGTGTAGTTCTATCTCATGCCCAGGGACTAAATATTGCTGGAATTCAGTGGGTTATGGCTGTCAGTAAAGCGCAGGTGGCATCAATCTTTTGAGACCACTGCTCTGGGTGCTTCAGTTGCTATCGGTAAAGCAGGGAAGATGTAATCCCAAGGAATATAACAGCCCCACAGAGCAGCTTGTGCTAGCTGGGAAAGCCCTGCTGCCAGCCACAGCCCTAATAAAATATCCCAAATGCTGTGTTGTTCTCTAAGAAATTTATTTGGATATTGCAAACATTCAGAAAAGCATATATATATATTTTCAATCTTTCAATGTTGTCTACTGATGAAACAACCTCGTGCCAGCAGCCAAGAAGAGGGGCAAGCTGGTCTTAAAAACTGGGATATTGGACCATTTCCATGGGGAGAATCCCTCAATCTAAGCCAGGGGGCACAAGGAATGGGCTCACCCCCAACAGCAGCCTCAGGAGCTGATAACAGATGCACAAGGTAAGTTTGCTGCTGACTTGAATATCTTAGGTTTGAAGGTAACTTATTGATCAGAGGGGAAATTCTGCCACTTTGTAAAGTATAAAGTTCCTCTTTAAAAATGAAGAGCGGCACAGATTTGGTATAAGTTTATCTTAGATAACTACAGGCAAAAGATGAAGTGTCTGAGATGGGAACATGTCCTTAATTCACCTAGAAAAACTATTAGAGAGAGATGTTTGGCTTTAGACTGTATATAAAAGGCTTCCTGCATTAAAAGAGGTAAATTTCCCCAGCTCTAAATTAGAGCTATTTGAAATATTTTCCACAGAATAGTTCTCTGTTGAAAATGCAGTTCCATTGAAGCATTTTGTGAGAGCATGTTGACTCCAAAAGCACTTTTGACTTTCTAAATGTATTTTTTCGTACTCCCTCATTTCACTGCACTGAAAAGCTGAAATGTTTTGTGTTTTCATTACCATTCTGCCCATTTTGGTCATTACTGTTCTGCCCGTCTTGGAAAAAGCTTTAATAGTAATTGTAATGTAAATTCTAATGCTATACTATCATATATTATTTAGGTATATAATAAATCTCTCTATGTAGTTATATGTGTATAATATAGAAGGGTATTTACAGATATATAACAATATAATATTAAATATAGTAATATAATGTATTTAATATTATATAAGTATTGTATATAACATGCATCATGTATAGTATTATAATATATGACCATATTTGATGTAGCAAATGACCTGATATGCAACATTTCCTGTTTATTGTTGCACAGTTTAGAACAGCACAGAAGGATTGTACCTCACCGAAACAGTGCTATGCTCCAGTATTGACACATACTGTCAATAACAGTATTGATACAACAGGACATGCCTCTGAAATTTGGATTTCCTGAAATTTTTTAAAGTGTTGTTTTTTTCAGTCAAATTTTCCAATTTCTGCCCGGGACACTTGTCCAGGGAACACAAATTCCCCTCTCCCACCACGCTGCTGTAGAGCTGCTGGCATCCTGCCCGGCATCACCACAGGGATCCTGCTCCAGGGAGTGCTGGGAAAAAGAGAGACCTTCTGTGCCTCCTGTGATAAATACTGTGTATATATATGCATATATATACACCCCAGTGCATGTCATGCATACTGGGCCCACAAGGATACTGGTTTAGAAATTAGTGATTCTCTTCTGTCCCAGTAACCACAAGTGCAGTACCAGACACCCTGCACCAGCTTCCCCTGAAATCAACCTGCCCAAACCCTGCATGGGATCATGGAATCATTTCGGTTGGAAAAGACCGCCAAGATCAAGTCCAACCTTTGACTGATCACCACTTTGTCAACCAAACCGGGGCAATCCGTGCCACATTGCACCCACTGTCTCTCCTGAAAGGCACAGGTTTGAAACCCCAACTCCCAGGGCTGGGCGGCAGCAGGTTCAGACAGAGAAATTCTTCCTGTCACGAAGAAGCTGCTCTTTTATTGAGCCAGGCTCAGAGCTGGAGTGACACAAAGGCAGGAACATGGATTTCTGTCAGCAGCTCATGCTCAGCTGCTAATCAGATCAGAGGAGACTTGGTCACGATCCATTACCTGCTGCAGCCCTGTGACTAATTCCTAATGAGGCCTCTCAGAGCAGAGGAAGGATCCTGGGTAATTATCCCAAGAACCACACTCCAGATTAGGTAGAAAACTCAGGTGGAGCTTTAAAGGTCACTTTGTTCTATTAGCAAGAGCTCCTACCTTCCCCCCTTCCCTTGCTGTCTCCCTTGGCTTGGCTCCAGCCTCTCCCTGCACTGGGTGCAGCCATGGACCTCCATGAAATCCCCGTGTGGTTGAGCCCCAAGATCCCCTGTCTGCTCCCATCAGAGATCACAGGCTCACCCCCTCTCTCTCCTAATTCTTCCCTCTTCCTCTATCTCCTTCCCTCTCCCTTGGTTTATCTCCTCTCTTGTAGGATCAGATAACCAACAGAGGTCTATTGATTTACCCACTTGTCTGCCTATAACCTGAGCTGCCTGCTGATTTAGCTGCTTCCCCACTTATCTCGTGTCATCCTTGGGTTTTCATTACCAGCGGCTATCATCACAGTGTAAAAAAACCCCTCAAATTGCTCATTGTTAATTAGGTAAGAACCAGAACTCAGTGATTTGGGTAATCACCGGCATAGTGAAAACAACCTGCCTATTATTTTTAAAGGCAAATAATAACAACAATAATATTATATCCACAACATTACTTGGTAAATGAAACCCAGTTTCTGTGAAACCAAAGATTAAAACAGCACTTGCCAAATTATACTCAAAGCGGAAGATGTAATGTAGCCCATTCATCTGAAAAATTAAAATTTGTGCAAGTACAAGGATTCCAGAAATAAAACCATCTGGGCAAATGAGCAATTAAATCCCACATTTCCTTATTTTGTAAAAAAACTTGGGAATAACCTTTGTAAATTACATGCCCAGTGAATTTCCTCCTTCTACTGAAGCTGACTTCTTGCTAACCAGCATGTATTTATTTATTAATTCAACCATGACCTCTATCTGTTGACTTCTGGACTAGCTCCCCATCTGGGACTGAAGCCATGGCTTCTAGCATCCAAATAAAACCTCTGTGACTTTTCCCAAAGATTACGGTCATTAGAGAGTCCCAAAAGCTGATCTGCAAACCTCTTACACAAATAAGCAATTCGGGAGGAACGGAGAGACGTGGGCAGAATTCTCCTTCAATATTGATGGAAGAGGTCACATTTTTTTTTATGTTGGTGTGTGTGTAACATACACAGACGTCTATCAAAATTCAGTGGCAGAGGGCACTCAGACACTTCACTGGGGTCAGCCCTGGCTCTGCTCAGCTGAGCCTCATGTGAAGCCATCAGAAGCTTCAGGGAACTTCCAGACACAGCAGAATCACAGCAAAGAGAAGAGGGGAAAAGGCTCAGAAAAAGGGCACCCCTCTCCCATTTCCAGCCCCCTCCCTGGTTCCTGGGCCCTACCTTGCAGGTGGAGTTTGCTCTCAGTGCTTTGCAGAAGGACAGAACTCACAGAGTCCAGATTGTCGTAGCTGTTACAGCCCAGGGGGCCGGTCCGAGTTTCTGTTACCTACACAGGATGCAGAAAAGAGAGAACGTTCCCTTTGACTGCAGCACCACACCTTCCCCGGGCTTTTAAAATCTTTTAATTCAAGGACTCCTTGTCACCAGCTGATATAATGCAAACCACATCTTCCCTAGTTGGGAAAAAAGGCCCCACCCTGCACAGACAGCGCTAATGTTTGGTGCAGTCGCAAGCTGAAAAATCAGAATGAATTGTGGCTGCTTTCTTTAGGGTCCCGCAGGTTATTCTGGGCTTGGCAATGGGATCCTGCAGACTGATGTTTGTCATAGACGATCTCCATTGGAGAACATCAGAGGCCTGTAGAGGAATTATTCCCTGGCTTCTCCTATTGGAAAGCAAGAAACAGAGATGGATTGCCAGCCCACAGTGGTGCCTGCTGCTCCCGCAACAGATGTGAACACCAGCCCTGTGCTGAGGATGGATGGAGGCACAGATGACCTGCAGTGCTGCTGCTGTTGGTTTCCAGCCATGGAGGAGAGCTGCCCTTCCGGAATTCACCACGGGTGATTATCTGCTGTCACTGTTTCAATATCTCAATACAACTTCCCATCCAGAAGGGAACAGACTCAGCCATGAGACAGCACAGAACAATAACGAGAGCTGAAACCTTTCAGAAATGGCTAACAATGACGACTCCACATCACCTTCCCTGGAGTGAACTCAGCAACAATAAAATCCCTGCCCAGTGTAGGTTGATTGCTTTCAGAGAAGGCAGCCTTTGCAGAGCCATTTTCCCTATTTTGTATTCTCTGAGCAGCTTCCCTTTCTTCCTGCTGCAACCCCCAAGCTGTCTCTCAGTCCATTTCATTCCAGATGCCTCAGTAATGCCACACTGAGTTTTTCACCTTTTCTTGTAGCAAATTCAGCTGAGAGACGTTTTGCAGCCTTACACCCCCAGGAGACAAATACTCCTAGGTGGCACAGGGTTGTTCATTTCACAGACCTGCCTTTCCCTACCAACCTCCATCAATGATCTGGGTCCTCTGCTCCCTCTCTCCCTTCCAGAAGTCACTGTCACATTTAGCGAAAGTCTCCCATCCTACACAGCCACCACATTGAATGCCCACCTCTTTCCAGACATTGGTGGCCCTGGGGAAATCAATTCTTCAATTGAATAAGAGAAAAACTAACCCTGGCAACAAAACAACTTGTGATCAAAGACATCAGACTGGCAAAGTCCTGCACCAAATCCCTAGGGAATCCATATAGGCTCACAATCTTTTTCCTCTTCCTAAGGCAATATGTGGTACCTTGATTGCTCCGGTAGAGATCTGGATCTCATGGAGTCTCCTCATGGTGCCATCACGATCTACAAAGTAGGAGGACGCGAGCTGGTGCAAAGCTTCAACGCTCTGGGTGGCGTTTCCTGACTTTCTGTCAAGGCGGCTTTTGTCCATGTACATGGTTAAGGCCTCCTCTCCTGCAGCAGAAAGAAAAGGACATTTCAGGCTGCCAGGTAGGGCCATCTTAACAGCAGCAAATGGTGTCATCTACTGCACCTAAAGAAAGAAAAGTCCGACACCTAAAGCACTCTTGGAGGAATTCACCCTTCCTCACCAGCACCAGGACCCCAGGGGGATATACAGAAGCCTCCTCCTCTATTCAGGCAGCAAGGCCATGTCCACCAGACAAGTAAAGCAGCTCCACTGAATTGAGTAGACTACATTTTGGACATTTTTTTAGCCAGCAGAGCTTTGCCACAACTGCGGGAGAGGATTCAGCCCATCTGTCCCACTCGAGGAACATTCTCTCTGTGGGCAGTGCCTCTAGAATGATGCATACCTGACAGGAGAAGACCCCACTTTATGGAAGTCTCTGTCTGACCTGATTTCTAGAAGGAATAGATGATGATTGCAAATAGAACGCAGTGTGCGGGTAGGTACAGTGGACAAACAAATGTTCATTGGGCCTCCAGCTTCCAGTGGCCTTGCAAAAGGGGAAGGGAAAGGGGATGAGTGAAGAGAAGTAATCAGAGGAAAGAGTAAATAAGGAAGTTAATTTGAACTAACCACCCTTCTAGCCTTCTTTCCTCTCACAGAGTCTCATTCAGGGAATATAAGTAGAGAGTGAAAATACTGTACTAGATAAGGGACAAAAGCGGGTGATTTTGAAATGGTAATCACAGAGAATCTGGGAGTGAAGCAGCTACGAACTGATAAACATCAGCAGAGACCTGAATGTAACAAAACATATCTGAAAAGGACATGAAGCTGAGAAGGAATATTTACCTAATAGTTCAATTTGAGCTGGGCGAGGCACATTAAAAGCCAGTTCATTCTTAACACAAGGCTGGCACTATCAGAGGCCTAAAAAGGCGGAATGCCATCTGCATCCTTAACACGTAAAACTTGGATTTTAATAAATGCAGAGAAGACACAACTATGGGAGGAATGTGCCATTTCTACATAACTCTCTTAATGAGAAGAATGGTGCTTGTTCTTATTTGATAGATGAACCACTGATGAATTCACTGCCTCTGGCAGTGATAGCATGGTCCAAAAAGTATGTACCACCACTTTCAAGGCCAAAAAATATTTTGGTCTTCATCATCTTTGCATAGTTTTTTTTTAGGAGATCAAGGACTTATTTTTCTTTAAAATTCTTATTAGCTGAAAGAGTTTAACTCATCCAAATTACTTCTTTTATTGCATATATGAAAAAAATAACCCAAAATCCCAGTAAGCCCGCCCCCTCACTTTCCCTGGAAATTTTCCAGCTTTTATCTGAAAGCCAAATGCCTGAAAACAAACCAAAAATATTCTGGCTGAAAATCAAAATATTTTTATTAGATTTCAGTTTTTCAAGCAATAGTTGTGTTGAGGATTCAGCCTTTGGCTTTGAGATGAAAAATGGACAATTTTTTTTGTGGAAAGAAGGTACTTTTCATCAAAAGAGTTGATCAGTTGAAATCTTTTAATTAGCTTCGCAGGACCTAAGTGGAGAAGTTTGGCATGTAAAACTTTGTCTTTAATATTTTGTTAAAAATAGCAGACTAGCCTTTTACCACGATCAAAGCTGTGGTAGTAACAATATCATCATTGTTACCTCTCACAAAAACACTTTCCCTGGAAAATGATCAGCTCTGATTTCCTTTATCACCATTACCATTATTGTGTGTTGAGCTTGTGAGGAGACCTTGGCAGGGATCAAGGCTCTGCCACATCGGGCTCTGTCCACACAAAGTTAATCCATCCTCCAGAGGATTTAACCCCCTGTATCTGATGAGACAAAACAGGTGAATACAACAAACAGCCAGCAAGGCACAGGTAACAAAATGTCTGTGATTAGTGTGAGGAACAGTGGTCACTGCACTGACCATTCTCGGTGCGTTTCCAAGTTTCATCTCTTTGTGTTTCTCAGGAGGATTTGAAAAAAACTTTTTCAGTTTTCACGAGCCAACTCATTTGCCACTGAAGAGGCTGGATCAGCGTGAAAGTGTATTTTGAGCCAGAAGTTCTGGATCCCTCATGTAACAGAAGCATTTAACTGCAAGGAGATGCAGCAGAGAGAAATGAGAAATGATGCTTCACCACCATTTTGTGAGGCTGTGGCAGGAGAAGGAAGACCTGGGATAATTCTCCCCTTAACTGTGATTCACAGCCATCAACTCTTCAGCAATTCCACCAATAATTGGAAAAAACCAACTTTTTCTGGAAAAATATCATGCCTTATATTAATAGCCAAGGCACAAAAATCAGGCCTTTTTCATTCCAGACTAGCTCATTTTCACCAGAGGAATGCTGAGGCTGGAATGCCTCGGTCAGAGGGCAGGCAGGAAGCCTGGGTGGAATCACATCAGGCAGCAGCACTGGTGTCGGATCACCAGCAGATCTCCTACTGGATTTGGTCCCTACACAAACACAAGCCAGGCACTAAGAAACACAACAGAGAAGAGAAATCTGTGCTCTGGGGCAGCGGGGATCAGTGATTTCCCCACAAAAGATGTAATTTTTTCCTCCAAAGGAAGAAAACAGAGAAGTAAAGTCCATGAGTGATGATGCTTTCTCCTGAAGGACCAATGCTATCCCTTGGATTGAGGGGTGCTGAGCAGGGACACTGCTGCTGGAAACCTATTTTGTGGAGCTCTGTATAGAGCTGGAAAAGCACAGCATCCCCATAGAGGGGGCACATGGGAAAGCAACTCTTGGATCAAGAGAGGTTAACAGAATTTTGCTGCATTATTAAGTCTTAATTTCTCCTTTATTAAGTGAATGCTATGTTCAAAGTTGTTTTTCCTTGAGGGCTTTTGCTGAAAATTTGGCTCTCAACTCTGTGTGCTCCATCCCAGAGCATGGACGCCCTCAAAGTGACCCTTCACCAATGCCTTTGTCAGAACTAGACTGAAGCAGACCTGGGTTTTTACTGGACTCACAGGGGACCTGGCTGCTCAGTAGGTTGAAAGGCACCAGAGCTGTTCCTCCTGTGGCCAGGCGTGGAAAGTGCTGTGTTCAGGTGCTGCTCTATCTCCCACCCTCCTGGGGCCCATGCAGCAGCTGGCGTTTCAAAGCCAGACAACTTCCTGTGTGTTTGTCACTCGTCTGCCACCTCCTCAGACACCAGGCTGAGCTACAAACAACTGTAACCCAGGGCAGAACTGCTTGTAGCTCTGCTGAGGAGAGACCAGGTCCTGGGAGAGCCAGCGTGCCAGGACACGTCTGCTTTTATATCCCAGAGCTCTTGTTTAGCCCACAGACTGTGATTAGAGCGTGTCCTCCGTGCATAATGCATGTCCAGCTCCGTCTACATTTTCCCTGGGACTGCCATTGCCAAGATAAATCCTCTTTTTCTCCCTACCATTGCTCACCATGCCCGGGGCTGGTGGAGCGTTTAGCTCTCCCCTCCAACACCAGTTCTCATTACAAGTCTCTGCATATTTAAAGTTGTTGTGTTGTAAAATCAGGAGAAGAAACAAGTCCCTGTGAATAATTTACAACCTCACCCAGGCAAAATTAAAAATATATTTTACCATCAAAGGTCTTTCCTATTTCGAATTTCCATGGATGTGAGTGGCAAGAAAAAGAGGAATGTCAATGAAAAAAAAAGTAAACCCTCACTCTACTTGGCTGTCTTGGGCTCTGGAAAACATGGTCCTGAAAAGTGAATTCCTCAAAAAAAAAGCAGTTTATCTTTACCCAGACTTCATTAAGACCTGATGAAAGCAGTCACTTGTGCTCTTCAATGCTTGGAAACCTCCTTTCTCTCACATGTCTTGCTGATGGAATGGACTTGTTTGGGTGTCTGGACTGGAAGAGCAGCCCAAGGATCTTTGAAGGACATTACCACACCAGAGGCCATTTGACTTCAGGAGAACTGTGCCAATTTACCTACCACCTAATTTGTGCATGAATCATATGCACACATGTCATCTCATCCCGGTGTCTGCAGAATGCTCTGGGAACAGACAGATGGCCAGAAATTCCTCAAAGTTCACTACAAGCATGGCAATGTGGCAAGGCTGGAGGTGAGGTACATTAGAAGGAGCAACAACAGCAAATTCTGAAGTAAAATTGAGCCTTTAACACTGCAGAACCCTTCTCACAGATAGTAATTCTTGGAAGAAAAGCATTTAAATGAAAGAAAGCCCCACCCCAAAGGAGGAAAAGAACTGTGAAAATAATACAGAGGGGGAAAAAAGACCAGGAGCAAATATCAGTAGGAGCTGCTGATTTTTGCCCCTCCAGTGTTCAACAGTCACTACTCAAAATGTTTCTGCAGCACCACCAGCATCGCCTGCTCAGGAGTTCATGGCCCTACAGGGCTCTCCCTGATGTCATCCCCAACACATTCTGTGCACAGACAGACCCCTGTGCAGCCCTTGCATACACATTTTGAATTTTACTGAACTGCTGTTTTTCCAGAAGTCTGCTCCATGTTAATGCATTCAGCCTTCCGGCCATCTCTTCCCCTCTGCTCACGCTCCCTGCCCAACTCCTTGAACTCCCTTTTCATGGAGCTCTTTAAAATTCCTCCAGTTCCAGCAAGAAAGGATGTTTTTCCCCCTGTGTTTGTTTTCATCCTGTAAAAAAGAGGGATGCACACATTTTGTTGTGAAGCTGAGGGCGTTGGTGCAGGGCTGGCAGGACAGTCCTCCAGCTGAGGGACGTGTTTCTCCTGACACACACAGTGGTCAGAGCAGCACACGGGCACATGTAGCACAGGGGCTGAACTCCCACCTCACACTCTGAACTCATTTGCAAAGGCTCTTTGTACACTGGGGACACGGATGGGCTTTGGGAGAGGGAGCTGCAGCCTGGCCTGTGCCCCCACTGCACCACCACAGTTTCAGAGTCACAGGGATGTTCAGATTGGAAAGGACCACAGAGGAGTATTTGGTCCAGCCTCCCTGCTCTAGAGGGCCATCCCAGAGCACATGGCACAGGACTGCATCCAGTTGGTTCTGGAATATCTTCTGTGAGGAAGACTCCGCACCCTCTCTGGGCAATCTGTTCCAATGTCCCAAGAAAGAAATTCTTCCTCGTGTTCCGGTGGAACTTCCTGGGCATTAGTTTCTGCCTGTTCCTCTTGTCCTTGTGGCTGGCATCACCAAGATGAGCCTGGTCCATGCTCTAGGCACCCCTCTTTAGATAATTATACTCATTAATGAGGTCTCCTCTCAGTCATCTCTTCTTGAGACTGAACAGCCCCAACTCCCTCAGTTTTCCCCTGCAACAGATGCCCTAGTCCCGTCACCATTGCTATGGCCTCTGCTGGACTCACTCCAGGAACTCCATGCCAAACTGGACACATTTCGAGCACTGCCTTCACCACCCCCCCACAACCCCCCTCATCAGAAAACAGCCCAGGTTGCCACCTACCTCCCAAGGTGGCAGAGATGAGGAGGTGGGTGCCGTACTTTTTGATGATGGTATCGATGAACTGTTGCGTGGTGGGTCTCCTGCCCAGAAGGCGGATGCTCCTCTGGAACTCAGGCATCAGGGGCAATGGGTTGTGGAGCAGGTCCCTCCGCTCGATGGCTGTGTTCCTCACCTTCCAACGGGCAAACTCCCTATGCCACAACACAGGAACACAACAGGGGTGAGGCTCCGAGTCTGGAGGGGCAGGGAGAGTCACTGGGGGCAGGAAAGGAGGATGGACAAGGGGCCAATCCTGTTGGACACCCCCACATGGATACACACGTGAGGCCACAAGGCTAGACAGAGGGGAAGGGAAGGAGAAGAGGAAAAACAAGACATTATTGCACAATAACAATGCACTATGAGGATCAGGCTGGTGAGGACGTGCCCCTGGAGTCATCAGAGGTGTCCAGCAGAGAGCTAGACTTCCCTAAAACAAAAGCAAGCTGGTCCTTTCACCCTCCCACACTTTGAGGTCTTGCACTTCTCCATAAAGCAGCAAATTCTGGTCTCTGTCAGCAAATGAGCTAGTCTAGACCACAGATCTAGCCCAAACTGATCACTGTTATATCCCTGCTGCCCACAAGCCTTCCTAGCACACTTTTGCAAAGCAAAGCAGAAGAAAATGCATTTTCTTCAAACACCTTCATCTTCCAGCATCAGGAGTATGGCAAAAGAGCATTTTGGAACACAATTTTTGAGACAAAACATGTAAAAGGATGGATTCAGACATAAGTAGAATCCAGGATGAAAGCAGAGGTTTTGTTCATGTTTTAGAAAAAAACCCAAAGTGATTCTCAAATCCATGCTTTTAAACTCAGAGCAACTGAGAAAAAAAAATAAAGTTAATGTTTGCAAAAGCAGTTCTTTATTGCAGGTATCCATTTGGAAATGACACAGAGGGAAATACCTAGAGAAAAGCTTGCACACCTGCAATCTAAAAATCAGGCCTCTGAAACATCACCAGCTGAGCACCTGAAAAATGAGAAACCTATTAATGTCTTTCGAAAAATATTGAGCAAAGCCTTCCTTAAAGGAGAGGATATTATTTATATCCATTCTCCTACAGTGCACCTGCTCTGTCTTAAGCTGTCTCCCAGATCAACTCACAGGCTTCTCTGTCACTTTTCATTCACTTATTCCTGTAACTTGGGTTTAGGACAAACATTTTATTTAGATTATAGGTGCTGTGGTTTAATCCCAGCTGGCAACTCAGCCCCATGCAGCCACACGCTCCTCCCAGAGAGGAAGAGAGTCAGAGGGGTGAAAGAGAGAGAACTCATGAGTTGAGATAAACAGTTTAGCAGACAAAGAGAGAGCTGCACGGGCAAGCAAAGCAAAACAAGGAATCCATTCCCCACTTCCCATCACAGTCTGGAGTTCAGCCATCCCCAGGACTCCATCAGAGTGACTGGGGAAGACAAACTTCCTCACTCTGCACATCCCCCTTTCCTCCTCCTTCCTCAGCTCTATAAGCTGAGCATGATGTCCCTATGGTGTGAGATATCCCTGGGGTCAGCTGGGGTCAGCCGTCCAGGCTTTGTCCCCCCTGCAGCTCCCTGTGCATCCCAACCTCATCACTGGTGGGGTGGGATGAGAGGCAGAAAAGCCCTGACCTGTGTAAGCTCTGCTCAGCAACACCCCTGTGTCATCAGCACTGTTTCCAGCAAGATCCAAAACACAGCCCCATACTAGCCTCCATGGACAAAATTTAACTTTATCCCAGTGTTACAGAAGAAATTTAATAATGGTGTTCTCTGGGAATAATCTTGTTTAGCATTAGTGTGGCTCAGCAGGAGCAGCTAAAGCAGAGGAAGCCTTCATGCACAAGAACTGACCAAGAGTAAACTTCTTTGAGAAAATTAATGCTGCTAACAAGGAACGATCTGAATTCAGCAGATACAAGTGGAATGAAGATAAGGACCAAGGAGACTATTCCAAGAGAATGAAATAACTTCAGAAGAAGGCCAGCGCAGTGACCGGTAAAAACAATAAGAAGTTGAGGGACCACTGATCAGAATTAAGGATTTGGGGTTGGATTTGAGGATTGGGTGATTAGATGGTACAGGTATAATTCTGAGGCATGAATTGGGATAGGGGTCCTCTCTGAAGGCACCCAGCTCAAACTGTAACCCTGGAAAGACTAATTGGAAACATTCAGGCAGACTTGGCTTTCCTAGCAGGATCCTGGAGTCAAATCTGTTACTGTGCCTGGTGTGGAATAATCCACAACACCCAGTCCTAACCAGGAATGACAACACCTGGCACTGAGGCAGCACTTCCCATCACGGTGTGTCCACCCAGCACAACAACCTCACCTGGCTGGCAGAGACCCTGACACACAGACAGATTTAGGAGACTCAGTTGCAAAGCCAGGATCACAAACCAGATCTTTTCTGCCCGGGTTGATTCTATACTCAGTCCACTCACTGTGTGTTAGGTTATTTGACTTAATGTAATTATGCAGGTATTTATTTTGATTGTGCCCCTTCACAACACTCCACGCTGCCTGACAGCAGTTACATTCATCAAAATAGCAAAGTGCCAGCTATTTATTTCAAAATATCTCCTAACACCTGAGCTAATGCCCCCTCTGTAGTTCCTTGCTTTCAGAAGCCAAGTCAAAATGCCAAAACAAAACACACCTCTTACTAGAGTCATCAGTGTCAAACTTTCCAATCTGAAGAAACGTCCATCTTTCCTAGAAAAACCTTGGTCTAAAGGCAAAAAAACCCCCCCATACAACAGGTTCTTAACACAAGGAGTGACTGAAACAGATCACTGGCTCCCAGGTTGTCTGCAGATAACAAATACATCACCAATGTATCCCCTTTATGGAGCAGAGGGTGTTATCTGCTGTTCCAGAATTGTGTAAAAGTTGATTTTAATGATAGATAAAACTTTAAAGACAAATAGTTTCTCTCTGATGCTACAGAGAGGTTTCTCTAATCATTCCAGATTAGAGTTTCAATCCTAGACCTTGCTACACCAGGAAATCCCCTTTCAGGAAGGAATGGTCCCTTCAGCAGTTGCACTGCATGGGAAGAGGCAGGGCTGGATGCTCAAAGACAGGCAAGGTTTTATAATAAATAGACATGCCCATGTTCCCATCAGAAAGATCATAACTAGCAAGCATAGGAAGAATGCCATCTGTGCTTCCTCTCCAAAGAGACGGTTATTGCTTCCTGTAAAACTCATGCACACATTCAGATTCCTGCTTCCTGCAGTATCCATAAAGTCAGGAGGGACCAGAGCACTCCAGAGCCAGCACGTTTTCAGAAAGGGCTGAGGGAATGTTTCATGTTCCCAATAAAGTACAGAGAGTTTGGTTTTGCTGCTTTGTAATGGATAATTTAGCAGCAAAGACCATAGAGTTGAAACATGCAACTGGTCAGGTATCTGACCCCTATTGATCCCTATTCTCCTTCAGAGAAGCTGAAGGAGATGCCCCATCCCTGGAAGTGTCCAAGGCCAGGTTGGACAGGGGCTTGGAGCAACCTGGGATAGTGGAAGGTGTGCCTGCCCATGGCAGAGGGTGGGACAAGATGGTCTTTAAGGTCCCTTCCAACTCAAACCATTCCAGGATTCTATGATATATCAACACCCAGACCCTGGGAGTGTCTCCATTCAGGGTATGGAGATGGACAGGGCAAACTGGGCAATGAGGGCAGGAGAAGGCAGGAAAGGAAAATGAAATTTTGATAAATAATGTGTCTAAAGGGAAAGTGGGTTCATTCTTTACATCAGGTTCAACATCACCTCATGACCCCACTGGCAAAAGCAGGAGTTTAAAAGAAACCACTGTCATATCTTCAGCCTTTCCTGATGCCAAGGGACAATCCCAGTCCCTATTCATGCAGTAGATGAGCCCCGAGCAGGATCCACCTCTAAAGCATGATCGGGAAGGAGACTTTTCCCACCCAATTGTTATTGATGCCATCCCTCCCCAGGGCTTCCTGCTCCCAGGGCACATCAGGGAGGTGAAAGCCCAGTTCTGCTGTACTCTCCCTATGCTTGGATGTGTGGCTTTCCCAGCTAATGAGAAAAGCTGAGCAAATATGTTATGATGAATAATTTATGCAACTAACTTAGATGTTTATCTTCTGCTCATAGAATATCCATGAACCAGTTGCAATTCCCTCTAAGTTATGCATTATTTGAATTTACTTAGTGACATTTTTCAAGCTTTTTTATAGGTTTTGCATAGCATTTGGCTGTTTTATTTCTTTGTGTGCTGTTGATTCATTGGGATTGGAATCAAAGAAGGGTTAAGTTTGGAAGGGAACACCAGTGGGGTCATCTGCTCCAACCTCAATGGTCAAGCAAATGATATGGTCTTGTTAAGCTTCCCATTTAATGTCCAAAAAATACATTTTGAACTTGGGTCACTGAATTCCAATATTTTACATGGAAAGCAAACCTCTAATTCCAGCAATTTTCCAAGCAACCTACAGAACCCTCTGCTGCAAGATGCACCTGAGGCCAAGATTATGGTACAGTTTTGGAAAATAGACTTAACATTAATAGATATGGCTACTGAAATCATTTAAAATTATTGAGGCCATTAAAAAAATTATATTTGCAGGGAACAGCATACATTCGGCCTTAGGAAGTGTTCCAGCCTGAAACTCCTGAAGTCCGTGAAGAAACACCTCCAAGAACAGGTCTTCTATTAGCTTTCAACTCTAGATTTAATTGCATTTTCTGCAGAAGCAGAAAATCCACCAAAATGAATTCAGGGTGCTGGGTTAAATAAACAATACTCATGTCCGTCTGTCACCACTGAATCCTTCCATCTGTGAATCTTGGGAGGATTTACCAAGGCCTTGGATTCATGGATAATGGGTGCAAAAGGGCACTGAAACCTTTCCTCACAAAACCATTCTGGGCTGCCTTTCACTCTGCTTCTCAGAGCTACCAGTGGCACCACAGTCTCTGTGCCACTGCCTGGGACACAAAGGTGAGGCCTCTACAGGTATTGAGGCATTTAAAAAGAGAAATATTGCCCTGTGCTTCACTTACTTTCCAGGTGAAGAAGTTGCAAAGACTTGACCAGGATTAGGGGGCACCCCATGGTACAGCTAGGATTGGTACAGTTTGGTGTTAGTACAGAGTCTTCTGACCCTCAGGGGAAATCCCAAGCAAGGACCTGAACTTCTGCCAGCAGGGAAGCTTTGAATGGCTTTGAAAAGATGAGAAACCTCTTAGCAAGAAGGAGGAAGGGTCAGTATCCCTGAGGCAGAGATGGGATAAGGAGAAACTCTGACCCAAGGTCTAAGTAGTGGGAGAGAGGCACTTGTTGGTGCTGTGTCTCAGCAGGGCTGAGAGGCCAAGGGAATTTGGGGTGTGCCAGGAAATACCTGCCAGGCCAGCCCAGGGCAGCTGCCCTCTGGAGAAAATCCAGAGGAGCTTCTTTAAGGGCTGAAAGGGGTAGGAGGTGCTGAAGGGGGAAGGGAGGTGAGAGGGACGAGGGATGAGGGGTGAAGTACTGCCTCAGGGAGGCATATGCAGAGAGTGAAGGCTTTCCTCCCTGTAACAGCAAGGGGACACACTTTATTTGAATAAGGCTGAGGATAAGAAAATACTGCCCCTTCAAGCCTGCATTAATGAGCTTCCATCAAGGCCAGTATGTCAGGGGCAGAAGGAGCCACTAGGAATGTCTCAGTGCTCATTAGCACTATGACCCCTCTCGGGAAAGAGAAACACAGGGAAAAAACTACTGAAGAGGGAGGAAAAGTCAAGAGACTGGAAGAGGTACATCATGCAGACCCCACTCTGCACCATGAGAAAGGACAGCAGGATCCAAGGGCAGGAGCATCTCTACTCAAGGAGGGAAGTCTGAGGGAGAGAGGCCATCAGAGCAAATTAAATTCCCCACCTTCAAATGGCCAAGACAACCAAAGCATGTAAGTGAGGAAACAAGTTCAGCACAGAGCTTGGGGGCTTGCGCTTGAAACAAAAAAGAAATTTAAATGCATTAAATAATGACCAAGACAGACACAGTTTTAAAAAGGAAAAAAAATAGCAGAGGAGGAAGGCACTGAACAAAGCGTAAGTAGAACACTCCAACCCCTCCTGGCGCTGGATGCACATCCTTCAGGGCAGCCAATGCATCCTACCCAGCGCACACTCAAACAGGATCAGCCCCACCCCTCCCTGGGAACTGGGCAAGGACGAGGCACCAGCTCCTTTCAGCTCAATGGCTCTTTACTTTTTTGATAAGATTTATCTTGAAAGTAATAAGCTGCTTCCAAAGGTGATGAGCCTTCCTGAAGGCAACATGCTCTTCAGTAACAGCAGGACACAAACATTATTTCGTGCCCTCTCCTTGGCATATTGCCCACATAATTGACTGTGATGTCATCAAGACTCACGGATGTCATAGAGATGTTCCCTGGGCTTTTGGTGTCTCTGCCCCTGTTTTCCTTCAAGCACCTCACCATCATGAGGACAGACATTTTTGGACATGTCTGTGTATGCTGCAGACAAGTATTAGTAGCTGTCAGAATGAGTGTGAAGCAAACCACGCAGATTTTAGGCCTTGTCTGGGCAAGAAACAAGTTCTGTGTTAGCCCTAAATCTTCCAGAATCCTTCCAGATGCTCCTGCAACAGAGCTGTTGGTTTGGAGGTTTTGTTTTGCTTTGCCTTTCCTTTTTTCAGCCCAATTGTCCCAGCCACTGGCTGCACAAAGTCCTGCTTATCTCCAGTCTTCAGGACGATGGCTCTTCCAGGTTCCTGTGAGCCCTGGATTCTGCAAACAATGCCAAGGGACAGGGTCTGAGCATGACAACAGCACTATAATGCTTATCTTTTTCTGCCAGATCAGGGTTTATACAAGTCTGTGCGGGGTATCTGTGATTATGGTGGGGTCAGTGATGTTTCATTTCCAGTCTGTGCCCTCAAAATGCCAGACAGCTCCAGGCTGAGCAGTGCAATATTCTTTTAGCACTTTCCTCTGCAGCTTGGCCTCTTCCCTATCTAGGCCAGCATGAAGAAGTCACTCTTCAAAGCTGAGCTCTTCAAAGGACCTACAAGAATTAGTTTCCTGTAAGGGTTTGGCACTCATCCCCCCTAATCTATTTAAAAAACCTCCAGCCTGTAGATTTAAACTAGTTCCAAATTAGACAGAGGCTGAAACTCTGCCATGAAAGAGAAAAAAAATCTAAATTTTTAATTCCAGAAAAGTATGAAAAAGAAATCACTTAAGCTGAAAGTCCAACAGCATTTTCCATAACAACCAGGCAAGCAGACAGGCTCACTCACGACAGCTGGCAGGTGAATGAGGTAAATAAATTGACTATTGATCTATTGATAAATGCTGTGCTGTCTGCAGCAGATTTATTGCTATAAGGGCATTTACCTGGATAGGACTGAACCAAGCAGAGGACAATCAGTGATTGAATCATTCAGCAGAGTCCTATGGCAGAAATTAAGCAATGCTGTTGGACTACTTCCTCCTCCACCTGGCTCCAAAGGACAAAGGAAGAATCTCCTGTTGCTTTGCCCCTTGGTCTGTCCTTTGGCCATGTGCTTGATGTTGGCTGAGGGAGTCTGAAATCTCAAACACTCCCCCTTTTTTGGGCAAGCAGTTCAGTCTGCTCCAGAGTTTTGTTTTCATCTCTCTAATCATTTTCTTAAAGATATTAAATTGCTCCAGAGCTGAAAACTCTGAGGGGTTTTTTTTTGGAGAGAGAGAGAGAGGGGGGGAGCTAAAAAATAGGTCCAGAACAACATAATGATCGCAAGAATCCAAAAGAAATAAAATTACTTAAAAGTTAGAGGGATTTCATGCGACTTTGAAAGCCCCTTGGTTGCTCCAGCACTGAATTAAAATCCAGTCTTGTGCTTTCTCTTAGGATAGGACTGCATTTGAGTCTCTTAGGAAGCAACATGTAATTGTTGGGTGCCCAAAAGATCAATTTGTTTAAAAAAAAAGCTGGAATAAATTTATTGCTAGAGACTCAAGGCAGAGTGATTCAGCATAGGTAAGACCAAGTTAAAAGATAGGTCATCAAATTTGATCATTATTAAGTTTGCTTATTATTAAATGTGATCATGGCCAGAATGTGGCTGTGGTTCTTAACCCTGACTTCAAATCCAAACAACATGAAAACATGGTAGAGTAAGTTTCTACCCTTTCACCTGCTTGGGATCACCTCCAGGTCATGGGTTTCTGCATCCTCAATAACATATAGTAACTTCTGAACTTCATCAACACAGCTGCCTTCATCAGTCCTCTATGGATCTGTTCCCATATCCCACCAGAGCCAGCTGCTGCAATGCCCTTCCATTTCACCCATCAGTTCCACTGCAAACAGCTTGTGGACATTTATTCCCCCAGCTCTACCTGTAATGTTATTTGCGCAGATTTCCTTGCAAAAATCCCAGACCTTGAGCACTGGAGAGACCCTTCCCAACACCAGCCTCCGTCATCCTTGGCCACCCCACAGACGTGCTGGTGAGTGGTTCCCATGACTGTTAACACCATCTCAGCTGACGACACTTCCAAGCCACTACAGTTTCCATCGGGGTTGATGGGAGCTGCTGGAAGCAGGAGTGACATCTCTCCAAGAGCTCCCGGCATTGCTCACACCATCCCAGCTTAACAAACATTATTAACAATAGCAAATGGTCTGCCCTGGTGCTGTTTTCTCCCTGAAAGCTCACCCAGGCCAGACATGGTTTATTAAGCTACTGAGGAAGCTGTTCCAACAGGCTGCGGGGTCCTGTGCTCCGAGCACTAGGATGGACAACACAGAGACACCCAGTCCTTCACTGTGAATTAGGATAAAAATCACGGGAGATGCAGCCGGAACAGTTCTCCGACTAAAATACTTGACATAGCCTAGAGAAACTCATCTGTGAATCAGGCATTTTGAGTTCTCCCGTTACAAATACAACGACACAGATATTGTTTTTCATAGCAGGGTCTCCTGGATTACTGTTTCTAGGAGTTTGACCCAGAATTCACAATCGAGCTGATCCTGGAATGTCAAGGAGCTGTCAAGAAGAAGCTTTCAAATAGCACTTTTGAAGCAATGGCTGGAAACATCTGAGTCATTTAAGGAATTTTAGGTATTCTTGAGGAAAGGTGGAATGGCTGGCGTGATTGTAGGTTCTCTTTTCCCCACTTCTTTCAATTCCCTCCTTGGACACTCCTTTGCTCAGCACACAATCCTAATCCAGGGGGATGAGGGCAGACATCAGCCAACAACAGGCTGGAAGGGAAGCCAAGACACAGGATGTTGAGACAAATAAGGCTGTATAGGAACACGTGGAACAGACAGAAAAAAAGCCCCAAACCATTCAGTCTTGTGCTGCAGCAATTGGTTTGTGGGGGAAACAAGAAAAAACTACAAATAACCCCAACAAAACAAAGAAAAAGCCAAACAAAACAAACCAACCAACCCAACAAAACAAACACAACACACAGAAATAGCCCAACAAAAAAACCCCAAACCCCAAAACAAACAATAAATCCACAAAAAACCACCCGACAAACTAGACCTTTTCACACTGATGTGTTTATTTGGACTCTAGTAAATTAGAGGATTACAGCCTTGATGAAGTCCCTCCTCTTGTGGCTAAGCAGTACATGAGACTATTTAAATCTGCTGCTTTTGTAACCAAGTTTGCAATGGAAGACAGGCAGGGAGAGTTTAATGTATAGAGCAGATAACCAATCACCCAGGGGCGACTGGCCCATGTTAAGTCCTGGTGAGCCCTTTTTACCCCATGGACCCTGTCAGCAGGCGGTGCCTGCCCTGCGCCAAAATTCACCATGTGGATTCAGAGCCTGCCAGTGTTCCTAGGAGCACAATGGCACCAATCTAAGGCTGTAACAAGAACACAGTTTGGAACAAATCATTTCATTAAATTGCACTTGCTTCATTTCCTGAAGATGGAGGTGTATGTCGACCACAGGCTTTTTTTCCTAATTTTAGCTGTAGCAAGCTGATAACCTCAGCCTGTGACATCACAGCCCCAAACTTTGCTCTGTACTTATCATGATTCACAGTTTGCTCAGATGAAAAAACTGAGAAATGTCGCCTTGAACCTTAATTCCTCACATTGCAGGCAAGGGTACCTAGCTGCTGTACCGCCGGCAGCTTAAGCACAGCATTTGTCAATACCAGGAAAATAATATCAGAAATCTAGCCTTGATTGCCCTTTTTCTCAAAAAAAAAGTACAAAGTTTTTTTCCAACACAGCATGCAACCATGTTTCAGAACTCGAACTGTTGTTAGAAAATGGAGCCATCACCCCTCCTCCGGTCAGTTGTGCTCCTCACTTGGCAAAGGCTCAAATTCACTGATTTAAGAGGGAAAAACCAAAAAAATTATGTTTAAATACAAAGCTGCTCCTGCCTCCTCTACCCAGCCGAGCCCTCCAGGCAGTCCTGGCAGAGCCACCTGGGCAAAGCCGCCAGGCTTGTGGCAGAGCAGGCAGTGATGGGAAACTGTCCCCCGTCGCCCACCCCTCGGCCCTGAGTCATCCTCAGCTGATGGAGACACCACTGAGCACTCAAGGCAGGAGCCGGTGCGTGGCTGGGATGCCTAAAGGCAAAGCCACCTGTTCCCACCAGGGCTCCTTCGCTGCAGGGCAGCTGAGGGGGTTTTCTCCAGGTTAAGGGAAGTGAGGAGGGTCCAGCCCCTTCCCTGCCATCCTTCAGATGGAAGGGGGTGTTCCAGGCTGCATGAAGAGGATATGCAGGGAAGACAACTTGCAGGGATGCCACAGGACAGGCAGACTAAACACTGCCTGCTCACAAAGGCACGCCCAGGTCCAACAGATGGCCACCAGCCTCAGAATGGCACAGGGGATGGGATAAGGACTCATATCCTCTATCGTGTAAGCCATTGCAAGGGGTCTTGCAGGAAGCTTCTATAAGTACGCGGCAGAGGTAGGAGAGAGCAAGTGAACAAAAACTGTGTTCAAATAGTAAAACAAAGACACACTTCCCTCCCACTTTGATCCTTGCCACTTAATTTCCATAGTGTTGGGACATTATTTCCTCCGAGTTGGTTTAGGAGAAAACAGTGGTTCCTCCTCATGGTTCCTCAGGACACTCAATTCTGTGCCTTCACCCTCAGAGCTGGGGCTCCACATCCCTTTGGTTTCCAAGCTGTGCTGTTCCACTCAGGCCACTGGCCAAGGGTTGCTTTTCAAGCAGTGGCATCCAGCAAGCAGGAATATCCACAGTGGCTGTATGCAGAGGATGTCCCTTCTCAGTATAGGATTCAGATGGTGACTGGGTCTGAAATTACTAGCAAATAGCATAAGATAAGAGGTTAAGGGCTAAAAAAAAAAAATTAGGCTGCAGAGTATAGCTGCAGCAAAATTTGAGTCATACATAATCAGAGACATTTGTGCTTTGCTCAAGATTTAAAAAGAAAAAAAGTCCCCAAAAGCCTATGACATTTCAGAATTACAGTAAAACTGAAGAAATTTTCTCTAGGAAAAAGGTGACCCATTTCCTCAGACTACATCCCTCTTTAGCAGAAAACCTGAACACAAGCTGTGAGAAAGCCTTGAATATTCCCTGGTTGCTCCAAAATCTCATTTCTACAAAAATCAGTTTTGATGTATTTAATTTTCATTCCTAGTCATGCCATTTCAAACTCAGGCGTGTTTTGATGGAGGAAATAAAAAGACTGCAATAAAATAAAAATTCACAAACTCATGAAGAAAGGCAATCTTTGCATGCTGCAAAGTGGCCTGCAATGAAAAGATAACCATGCTTTTTATGCAACAGTTCATAAAGAAAAAGCTTTATTTTTGTCCTGTCCTAGCCAACGAACAGGGACTTGTGAATGCAAATGCTTTTGTTTCCTGGGATCTGTTTGTGAAGCTCTGAGGCACTTGGTTATTCAGGCACATGCTTGGCAATTTCCCCATCATGAGTCATGTTTTCTTTAGCTGTTATTTGTGACTTTGATATGTGGATCTCAAAGCACCTTTTGAGCAAATGTGTCAGTGTAGATGGAGAAGATAAAGCAGCAGGAGATGAACAACTTTTCCAAGGAAGAGATCCAGAATATAGCACAACCATGAAGAAAATTCACACAGATGTAGAGACAGGCCAAAGTATTTCACCAGCAAGGACTAAAGTAGATGGTGGGCTCATGGCTGAAGTTGCTGCCCTGTATTGCCTGCCCAGGGCTCAGTTCATCTCTGCCCCCACACCTCGGGGTGCTGATGATGTGCAAACACAACCCCACATCAGCTACAGGGAACAGAAACAGGGTCAGAATCACTCAATCATTACATTTGGTAAAGATCTCCAAGATCATCCAGTCCAACAATCAACCAGCACCACCACCACATTCACCATTAAACCGTGTCCTTAAGTGCCATATCCACGCAGTTTTTGAACCCTTCCAGGGATGGTGACTCCACCACTTTCCTGAGCAGCCCCTCCAATGCCTGTTGTTCCACAATTCCTAATACCTAAAAACCTCTCCTGGTGCAACTTGAGGCCATTTCCTCGTGTCCTGTCAGAAATATGTCTATTAAAAGTCACCACTGCACAGATTCCCAAATCTCAGCCCTTTATGGAGGACACAAAAGCCATGTGCAAGCAGTGGAGTGAGCTGGAGTCATGCCACAGGGAGGGTGTTGGACCTGATCGATACCAAAAGTGAGAGGGATCAGATATGCACACCCCTGGCACTTATCATCTCCTGGGTAGGGGTGTGGGAATCCTTTGCTGAGTCTGGGTGGGAACTCCTGGAGGGCTGGTTCTTCCCCTCTCTCTTGTGCTGCTCTCCTTCACGGCAGACTTCTTGGATTGTGTTGAATTAAAATATGAGATCCTTCTGAGGATGCACATTCAGTCTGAGGGCATCAGATGCTGCAGAAAAGCTGAGGAGAGACCCAAAGGTGTCCCTGCCTGTGGCAGAGGATTGGAACTGAGTGGTCTTTAAGGGCTCTTCCAACCCAAACCATTCTGAGAGTCCATGAAAAACCTCCCCTCATGGCTATTTCGGGAGGGGAGGACTGGGCAAAGTTAAATTATCAGCTCCTATTCTAATTCAAGATATACACACACACCTAAGTTAGGGATTATGTGCTACTGCACATCTGAGCCTCTGCTCCCAAAGAATGAACTGGACCCCAGAATCTAGAAGCACATGCATATCTATATATCTATATATATATTTATCTACTGAGCAAAACAGCAATATCTGCAATGCTTTTTATTTGCCTTCTGTGTTTTGAGATTTAAAGACTTGTATTTTCTGGCTTTCCTCTGCAATCCTAAAAGACAGCCTATTCTTATTTTTTAAATGGAAGTTGTGAGTTATACAATTATATGACTCAAGCCTAGAGTGCTTAAGAAGACGGGAAAAAAGCTAATGTGAATCCCCCAACTCTTACAAATACCAGAGGAACAGAAAATAAAAAGCAGTATCTTTGCAGTCTAGTAGAGAGCGGGCCCTGATCTTTTCTCCTACTGACTGGAAGCTTCACAATCCCCAGTGCCTGAGCAAGTGCTAGGAGGAAGGGAGACAGGAGAACAGCTGCTTCCTTGCCCCTGGCCTAGGTCATTATCCCTGGGATACAGCTCTGCCCTCTCTGGACTGGGATAAACCCCCAGAGTAGTTGAGTGATAGTCCAGCCAAGTGGGATGCATTTCAGCACTTCCCTCTACACCGAGGCATCCAGCTTTCTCCTGTCTCCTGCTTTTTGGTGGAGTTCCTCTCCCTCCTCATGAGGGAACAGCCTTCCTTTCTGTTTTTCTCTCCCCCAGCTCCTGCAGTGTGCAAAGCAGGACAGACGTAGGGTTCTACACACCATATTCTGTGGCAGGACACAGAACCTGATGTAAACTTATCCCAACCTGAAAACCTAATGGAGGGCAGGGAGGCTCCTAAAACTGTGGGAGGAATAAATTATCGGGCTCTGTGCAAGAGCAGCACCCAGAGGCCTCCACAACAAGTGCATGTTTATCTCACAAAGAGCTGACCCTGCACCAGCCCTGCCTGTCCCCGCTCCTTCCACTGCCACTGCCAAACCCCAGCTGCTGCCGAATCCCATCTCCAGATACAGGGAGAAGCCACCCCGTACTGAGGTGTCTTTGTGCAGCTCTGATATTGTTCCTGGTTTAACTTATTCCCAACAGGAGATGCACGGGGTATTCCCACCTCCCCTGCCCGTCTCTCCTTGCCCCACTTACCCCTGTCTCTGGACGGGTATATGGTACCTGTATTTAAAGCCTCAGTCTTCCTGGGCACTCGACCGTGCCCAGCGTCACACTCATCGCTGGGGCCGAGTTTCACTGACTGATTGTTTTCTGATTCTGTTTGGCATTTTATCCTGGCTGCATAGAAAACTTATTATAAAATCATATTTGTGTTCCATAGATTATATCTGTGGCTCACTGCAGCAGGAGTGCGGAGCATGACAGGCAGAGTCAGAGACCAAGGTGACAGGGACCGAGCTGCAGTGCAGTCGTGGTGCTTGCAGGGGACAAAACAAGAGCCCCTTGGTCAGCTATGGGTAATCCTGGGGATGGGATGGGTGGGATAACTGTTAATAATTAGCTGATGCAATTCTCCTGGCAAGATCCATGCCATTTGCCACAAATAAATGTTCTAAACACAGAATAGTTTCATATTAAATGACTGCAACAGTTCCCACTGCTATTAAAAATCTCTTGGGCTTCCCTCTAGATAGTGCCAGCTTTGAGCTGCTGTTCATTTGCACCTGTATAGAGTCCAACAGCCTGTGATAGAAGCAGAGAAAATTATTATTTAGGATTTCGGTTGTTCCTTGGGTTCTGGGAGCAGTCAAGACCTGGGAGACGCAGACTGCAAAGAGAGCACCCCCAGTGTCCCAGAGGTTTAGGACTTCAGTTCTTCAAATGGAAGAGTGGGAGGTGGGAAACTGTGACCCCAGTGGGCCCTTTTAGTGCCATGTGGCTTGGGTTGTGATACCAGGTGCTAAAGGCACTCTGTCCTTCCACCACTTTCCATGTGAGACAAAAAATTGGTGTACTGTGAGCTCAGCCAGAAGACACCCTTGGAGTTGCATATGGCACAGAAATGGAGGTAACCATCCCTTCTAGCCATGGTTTTCCCGTGTTCCTCCCAGCTCCATTCCCTGCTCACCTCCCAGCTGGGCACAGAGGGTATGACTGGTGGCGTTCAACCTTCCTCCCCTCGGCCTCTCTCTTGGGGAGAAATAAACGTGCGGACTCGCATCCTGTCAATTGCTTGGCAAAAACATTCCCTAAACAGGGAAGGTGTCCTCAGAGAAAGGTCAAGGAGAAAAAGAAAGTTTTACATCTGGAGAAACAACTAGACATAGCTTCTTGGAGAGGTGGAAAAATGTTCCAGCCTCCTTCTCTCCAGAGTTGTTTCTGCTCTCTAGAACATGCATTTCAGGAGGGAGATCCTCTATTTCCCCCATTCCTGAGCACAGACAGATCTGCTGGATTTTCCTGCCCACTTCAGCTAAAAGAAAGAGGTACCCCCTTGTTCACAAGTTCATCACAAGATGATGGCGATGCCAGAGGCTCCACGTCAGTGGAGCTGGCCATCTGGAACAACCCCCGTGTATCTCTTCATCTCATTGACTCTTTGTTCCATTTCAGTCTCAGCTGAAATAGGATCTTTTCTCTCTCCTCCCTTGCCTGTGACTCTTATTTTCCCCCTCATACTGTATCTGCTGCTATTTATGATTTATTCTCTGTCACTGTCCTATTTAATGCTGCAAAATGGTTGGGACGATGGTTTCTGTGGACGGTGGAAGAAAGCAGAGGGATCTTGTCCTTTTCCCCTCACAGAGGAACTGACTGAACATGTCCCAGCATTGTGGGAGATGGGAATCCCACAGCAGCACCCTGAATTCCTTTCTGCCCAATGCCGTGAAATGCCACAGTGCCTTGGAGACACTGTCAGGGAGATGGTTATCGGGAATCCTGGCTAAAGCAAGGAGCCTCTAGGATGTGGCGCTCCTCTCCTCACAGTGAGCTTCAGGCATCACCTTACTCCGAAAGGACTGAATGCCTTTTCCTGAGCAAGCAGCTGGGATGTTACACCTGCCATTGTACAGTCTTCATCCAAACTCTGGAATACCCACAGGTCCTCTGGTCTCACCATTTCGGGAACCCCTGGGATGTGCAGGAGTCAGAGCAGCAAGACACGAGGGTCTCTGTGAGGCTTCTTCCTACACTGGGATTTTTTTATCACGCGAACGCCACGCTGCAGCTGGTTCTGGGAAGTCTTCTGCCCACACACTAAATAAATTCTGGTGTGGTGCTCTGCTTCTCTATGGAAACCATACCCTGCATCTCTCTCCATAGGAGTTTTCTCATTTCAGGCTCCATAATAAATTAACGAGAAGATGTTTTCTTTACACCAACCATAGAAGAGACACTTTTCTGTACTCGATTAATCTTTAGTGATCTATATTAAATATTTATCTGAAGAAACGAGGCCTGTATTGCAGCAACATTTTCTATTATGAGACTTTATCATATCAAAAGATATTTTCCTGGTGCTGACTCCTTCGTCTGTACCCAGCCAGCATTTCCAATGGAAGGGTAACTTTTTTTTCCCCTTCCTCTCCCAGTGACCTTTTCCCTCCGTAACAAGCTGCTGATATGTTAGAATTTACTGGGTTATAAACATTTTTTATCGAGTAGGAGGGAGCTGGGTGATTTGGCACCAGCTTCCCTAATAAAACCCAGGGGAGAGGCTGCTGCAATGTTTGACTCCAATAAAGGCCTGGAAGGAGCTGCAACCTTCCGGGATGCTGGTCACGAATGACAAGGGGAGTCGGGGATTGTCAGTCACGTAGCTTCTCTCTGCTGAGGCGCTTTTGGAAGGAGTCCAGCTCGCTGGCACAGGAGAGGGGCCTGGGAGGGACCTGGTAAAAGACTGCTCTTTTACCGAAATTGTGTGATTTATCACATGGAGCAGTGAGCTGGAATCCCTAAACCCTCCTGTGCGGCAACTGTGAGGTGGGGAGATACTAAACAGTTGAGATAGCTCCGAAGGGATGAGGACCTTGGTGTTGGGGTCAGACACTGGTCCTGCAAGAACACAGAGAACTCAGACCACAGTTTGATTTTGAATAAGTGGACGGATTTTCCTACCTGAGGTAGACCTGGCGTTGGCTGGAGATAATCAGAATTAAGACTGATCTATTGAGGCAGTGCCAAAAGGAAACCCAGATGCAGGATTCTGCTTGTGGTATCAGGTCCTGAACAAAACCATGGCAAAAGAGATGGTCCAAGTTCACCAAGAGCTCCTAACCTTCCACGTCTCTGCCTCCCTAGGCAGCGGAGCTTTAACTGTCCAATAACTAAAATACCATAAGCCTGAATAAATCATCTCAGGACTAGATATACACACATTATAAATGTTTAGTTCTGATGATATATGACTGAGCTGTTATTTTGACAAATAGCTAGTGAATAATATATCTGATGAACTGCATAATATTTTACTAATGATTAATTTATTCATTCGAAACAAACAAACAAAGCCCAGCCTTCTCCTCTGCTATCCTAAATAACACTAATGGCTGCAAAGGGCTTTGAGATCCCTGGATGAGCTGTATCTGTTATTCCTCCTTTTATCATTGTGTATTTCTAGTGATTTATTACCAGGGAGAATAAATTCATGGCTTACGTTATGGACGGCTGCATTTCAGATTGTAGCAGATCCTGTTTAAAAATTCCTAGTTTTGTAATGCCCACTAAAATCTACAGGAATTTGGTACTTAGGCAGTTATTTACCCATACAATGTGCTTAAATACTTTTATTTAGTCTGGGCCAAGCTTATCTGAAACATTCTGACTGGAGAAATGTTGTTTGGGATACTGTCCCTAGGGTTAGTTACTGCAGGATATTTACTACAAGACGGAGGTCTGTGAGATTTAGTTGAGGATTGCCCTGGCTGTGCTTTTCCCTCTCCCTCACTCTCAATCCCATTCAGAAACACAATTTCTGTGAGTTCTCAGAGAAGATAAAGGACCAAAGAGCAAGAGCTCTTCCTCGGAGCTTTCCTGTGAGGGCGGGCTGATTGATTACAGATCGGAGGCTGTTCCAGCTTCTCTTCCTAAATGAGAAATTGAGAGCTCTTAAAAATTGAATAAAATATGCCATTCCGAGAAGGATTTCCACTGGCATGAGCACAATAGGAGGTAGTAGTGAGTTGCTCAATATTTCTGTGTGCACTGGCTAATCCTTTACTCCTCGGTCCCTGCACACTCTCCCCATGGCTCCTGAGGATAACTCATCTGTAATTGGTAAGGGCTCCAGTTCTGTGTCTCCAGACAAAGCTTAAATCGCTCACTTTTGGGAGAGCTCCAGCTTCAGCTGCGGCTGGAGCTGCCCAGGAGAGGATTCCTTTTAGCAGCTACTTTGAGGCCTGCAGAATCTGTCTTTGTTCCATGTTGGAACAATCCAGAACAGCTTGTAATGTTTTCACTAGACAAAATTTTGTCAAAATAGCTCATTTCTTAGATCTCTTGCTCTCGCCATAGTCACTGGTGACCAGAGAGGCACATATCAAAAATACGTTGAACCCAATTCATCAGTCTGAAACACTCTACTGCTAACAAAATAAAGCCTTTTGACAAAACCTTACTGCGGAGAAAATGTTTTTCTACCTCACTGAGACAATTTTATTGCACCTAAAATACAAAGACTTTGCCATTCTGTTATTTGTTTTCCTCCACCCTCGTAGAACTTCATCAGTTCCGCTCCCCTTTCAGTGCACAATCCCTACCACTACAAGTGAAAATCCTACTTCAGTGTTACAAACACTTGCGAGACCTTGACAGGGGAGCTGAAATACTTCTATGCCAGCTAACAGACAGCAACAGTGCATAGAAAATCTTTTCCTTCGGATGCTCACTCACAATCATGCAGGAGATGGCCACCAACAGAGCTGATATGTTCAAGGGGGAGATAAAGTACTGTCTTTTTTAAAGACCTGGTCCAAATATCTCAGTTCTTCAGAGTGAAAACAATAAACTTATTTTTATGACTCTTCTGCAGGAGAAAATTAAGTCCAAGTACAGTTGGCAATTATCCTGTAAGCTTATTATATAGTAGCACTCAGCCTCTTGCACACTCTTGGTTCCTCTTTTTTTACGTGCTGGAAGAGCTGGTATTTTCTGTCCCTTATTACAGAGTCATTTCACAGGGAAGCATTCTCAGATTTCATTTCATCCACTGTAGGCTGGGCAAGATGCTGCAGACACCTCAGTAGCTGCGTGCACCTCAAACATCAATGGTTCTGTGGGCACAGAGTCACTTAGGAGTGACCAGCAGAGCCCTGTTTGCTCTGTCACCTCCCCACCCTTCAGTGTGTGTGGCTCCTAAACAGAATGACACGGCCTGAGTACACCCGCACGGGGAAGGCAAATAACAGTGGTGATCCCTCTTCATCTTATCACACCGGTGTCCCTGGTTTTGTGCCTGCAAACATTCCAGGAATATCGTTGTGGATGCCACACGCCTGGACGTGTCCAAGGCCAGGTTGGATGGGGCTTGGAGCAGCCTGGGCTAGTGGAAGGTGTCCCTGCCTACGGCAAGGGGTTGGAAATGGGGTTTTTTTAAGATCCCTTCCAACCCAAAGCATTCTGTGATTCTGTGATGAATAAAGAGCCCCTGGGTGGTGAGCATACTCATAGAAATATTGGAACTATTCGTTTCAACATTCAGAGGCTTCTTTCTCCTTTCAGATCAATTCAGTTCATCTGAGATCATCAAACAGTTAGCAAAACTTCAGTTGTGGCATTGGTAACTTAGCCACAAGTGTCTTAACCTGTGCAATCCTGTGGTAGGATGGAAGATTCTGGAATATATTTCTCCCTGGGTTTGCAGTGCTATTGCTCTGTGGCCTGCTCTCCCTGCTTATGCATGCTGAGGAGATTTGCTATTATGAATCGCACCACAAAACTACCTTCAAACTCAAATTTAATAACCTAAGTATTATGAAGATCAATATTATGGCTATTCTCATTCGTATGATTAACACTAATATCATTTGGGGAAATATTTATGCTGCAGTAGTGACTGGAGACCTGGATTAAGAGGAGATCCTCGGCAACTCCACAGAAGAAAAGACACCGTTGTCTCCAGATGGGCACTGAAGTGCAGTACTCCATCTCTGAGCCTCCCTGGGCTTGGATATTTTATGTAAGTTACCTAATAAGATAACAAACCAGCCTTACAATCCCTACAGCAGCCACACTGGTGACAGTTTGAAAATCATGAGTCAAGCTCAAAAAAAGAATTAAGAGATTGGTTTTAAAATTCATGAGACTTTTAAAATCTGATAAACTTCAGGGGTTTTTTTCTTCCTTTTTTTTTTGCCTTCTGCTTTCTGAGTATGTAGGAGTCGTATTATCAAGTTTTCCTCTGCAATTATGAGGGCCGTAAACTTACTTTAAAAATTGAGTTGAGACATTTACATAATCACAGGACTCTGAAAGTGTGGGCTTTGAAGAGACATTAAATAGTCTTGAGATACAGTTCATCATGTGACTTGGCAACACTCACTGCTGAACAGTACAGCACAGACTCCAAATATCAAATATTCCCGAGGAACAGAGAGGAGTCTTTTATGGGTGGGAGGGGGGAATCTGACACTTTCACAGTCTGCACATGAATGGGGGAGAAGGGGAGGAAAACAGGGGAAGGAAAACAAGGACTGTGGGACTATTCATTTCACTTTAATCAGAGATGAAGCTAAAAACTTTTTGTCTTATTCCTATATTTCCTGCTTGCTCTTAACCATGCAACACACGCTTTTACCTGTGTATCAAGCTCTCTGATTAGCCTCACCCTGGCTGTGCACCTGCACTCCCCAGGGACAGCCTCAGACGTCTGGAGGGGAGTTAAAAGTAATGTTCTTTCTGGGGTTTTCGCTCAAGAACTGGAAGCTAACACTGAAATATTTAATGCTGAATACTCAATGGACAGGTTTGCCTTTGCTGAAAAGGAAATAACCAGTATGAGAGAAAGGGGAGGGAAAGAAAAGTGAGGCTGGGCAGGGGTGCATGGGCTATGAAAACCCCTTTCAGGGGTGCATGGACAATGAAAATACCTTTCAGGGATGCATGGATAATGAAAACAATTTTGCAGAGATGCACAGGAAATAAAACACCTTTGCTCTCCTGACATAACACGGCTTCTTCCACCTGCAGGTCACCGTGGGGTGGAAGTGTCTCTCACTGGTCAGTGCATCCTTATCCAACCTGAATGCCCCGAGTGCTCCATGATGTTCAGATCTCAAATCAGTGCTCAAACCCAGCCCATGCTCCAGCAGAGCTGCCAGTCACCATGAAACCTCTGTTTGCAGCTTGCAAAAAGGCACTTTTATTGCAGAAAGGACAGGCTCCCAGTGTCAGGACACTTCAATGAGGAAGAGTCCAGAGACTGGTCCCAGCTGTAAGTTACAGGGGAACTCTTCCAGTGGCTTTTCCATGACACTCACTCAGGGGAATGAGAGGTTGTTGCAATATCAGGCATTTTGGAGCCTCCAGACCCTGGTGAGAGCATAGCCATCAAACAGGGTTCTCCTTCAACAAGCCTTGTGTATCCCTGGGAGATGGAGAGTATCCAGAGGCTTTTCTTTAACTGGCCTCTAAAATGCCTGGTTGTTCCCTACCCTTGCTGAAACTGATGGCAGGAGAAAGCACAGCATGAGGTTTTGGGCCAGCAAGTGTTGATGGGTACATTAAAGGAGTCCCTTCGATTTGGGCTAAGAAACTCCAGGAGGCAAAACACCTCCTGCCTCGATCCCAGAGTAGGCAATTTCCACGGTGCTGCCTAAAAAGTGCTGCGCACCACTGGCAGGTTCAATCAGGCAGCTCTCACATCTCCAGACGTTTGTCCACGAGCAGGGGCTGTGTCAGTGCGAAACCTGGCCTTGCAAGGCTGCAGGACAGCCCTGAGCAACTTGAGCTCATGGGTGGCATTCCTGCCCATGGTAAGGTGTCTGGACTAGAGGATCTTTAAGGTCCCTTCCAACTCAAGCCTTTCTAGGCTTCCAAGATTCTATTTAATTCTGTCATAGCACAGCTTTTTTGGAATCTCTCTCCAAAAAAGCTCTTTCATTGCAAGCAGAAGCACAAGCTGGCTTGACCTGATTGAGAATTTGATGGAATGGCTTCCTCTCCCGGCTGCTCACCCCTCTGCTGGGAGCCATCTGCACATTAAAGCAGATGTTGGTTGCACTCAGGTCATGTTTCCAAGCTTTCTTTTTTAGCCATAAGGACTAGAGACTCTTCCCTCCCTGCCTGCACTCATTTCTTAATTAAAGCTTAAATTCTGATGTCATCACATGACTGTAGGAGCAGATCCCCAGGCAGGCATTTAGTGCTCTGTGTTGTCAGTGGGACTTTGATTTAGAAGCATCACAGATCCTTTAGAGGATCCCATCCCTCTGGAAGCCCCAGCCTGGCCCCGCTGGCAGCTGCCACTGCCAGACCTCCAGGCTCCCTCTCAGGCGGGTGCTGGAGCAGGTCAGAGGCTTTCCCACGCCACAGAGCATGGGGATGGGGAGGCTCTCTGTCTTCTCGGAATAGTGGTTCCAGAGCCAGGCAGCTGCAAGGAGTTTGGCAGGGAGGGACAAGGAGGAGGAGGAAGAGAAGGAGGAGGAGGCGGCAGCTGCCAGCAGCCTGCACTGCAGTGCCTCAGCCCAGAGAGCTGGGTGGGTGTAAACACCATCCCTGCCCCTCTCCTCTCTTCCTTCTCTCCATGTTTTTCACTTGATGGAATTTATTTGACCAGGAAAAAAATAATTCCATGGTGAGGGCAAACTCATGGCAGCTTCCTGTAAATACTTCATGGTCACCGTGCCAGTTCTGGAAGGGTGAAGAGCTGCATGTGTGAAATGGGTTTGATCATAAGAGCTCCCAGGCTTGGCCACCAGCAAACAGAGCCCTGGTGCACACCCCTGGCAGCCAAATGCTGCCTCCATCAACCCCGTGCCTAGGAGCAGAGCAGGTCTCACCCGCCCAGGGCTCTCCTGAGGGAAGCTGGGCTGTGCCAGGACACCTGGATGCTGCATCAGCTCCTTCCCCAGGCACACGTGGGCAGCGGCACAAAGTGCTGGCTCTGCACAGGAATATTTGATATCACACTGCCTGCAGAGGAGATCCTGACACAAAGGGCTGACCCAAACTCTGCTGCAGGCAAAGCTGATTCCAGGGTTTCTTTGTGTCCTTGGGTTCTGTACCTGCTCTTAGCAGCTTAGCCCAGGAAAGCTGCCTAGATGGCTCCGGCTGCCCTGGTGGGACACACCTTGCTCCATTTACAGAGCCTAGTGAGTGGCAACCAGCAAAAAAGAAAGGGAAAAAAAATACTTTCTGGAACCCAAGGGAAACATTGGAGGGATCCAGAAATAAAAAAAAAAAACACCTTATAATGCCTTCTCCCAGTGATACTTGTCTTGTGCCAGAACAAAATTATTCTATCCATCCAACAGGATGACTTTTTTATTTTAATGTAACAGCTCCTCTGCTGAAATAAGCATCTGCCTGATTTGAAAACAGAATTAATAATCTGCTCACAAAAAAAAAAAAAAAACAGCTAAAAATATGTATTTTTTTAAGAAAGAGAGTGAAAGCTTCTCTTTGCCTTGTTAGCCTTTATAATATGTTCCCAATCCACTGGACCATAGTCTGCTGCTCTGGAGGAATCTGAGATGAACGTGCAGAGTCACTGCTGTCACAGCATGCTGGGAGCAGCCCTGCTGGGCACAGCCTCTGCTTGACATGTGGAGGGGAATACTCCCCCACCACGCAAGAGGTCTCCAAGGGGACAGGATGTGGACATCCTTGTCCAAGCCCAGCAGGATGTAGATCTCTTTGGAAAGGTTCAGTGACTAAAATATTTCTGTGCTGCTTCTGGGATTCACTGGAAAGAGGATCAAAATATTTCTTTATGGATTGAGAAGGGGAATTTTCATGCTGGAAGACGCAACTCTGCAGATCTGTGCTAGCCCTCGGCCAATCCAGCTAAGAGCTTCCCGGGATCAGCAGGCAGGCACTGATTTGCCTTTCCAGGCACACAGCTCACAGGAGTGCTTTTCTCCAGAGAAACTGGCATGTCCTAACCACAGGAGCCTTATCAGAATGTGAACTTATCAACAGCTTTGCCTCCACGCCGTCCCCGTGGGCTGGACGTGCACTGCTGCCTTCGGATGCGGGGCTGCCCTTCCCCAAGCCTGCACAGATTTTCTGCTCCCACATCTCAGCAGCTCCAAGCATACCAAAGGCCGGTGCCACTTATCCTTCCTCTTGCCCTCTGTTCTCAAGAATATCAAAGAGGAGGAGAGGTGTGTCCTTCTGTCAAGTCCTGCAGCTGCCAGGGATGTTCCCAAGCTGTCACCATCCAAATCCAAAGGCAGCCAGAGCAGCTGCTCCTCCAGCCTGACCAGGGCCAAGCTCTGTGCCTGCTCAGACACCCCAGGACGAAGCTCTGCACAGCTCAGCCCCAGCCATTCCCTGCCAGCCCCTACTCCTGCCTTTATTCTGCTTATGTAAATCCATGAAAAGCTGCACATATGCAGGGAGTTGCATTATGCAGGGGATGTAACAACAGCAGTCCCTGCACTGCATGAAGAATGAAGGTTGGGGCTGAAGGAGATCGTGCGTGATGGAATTGTCTAGTTTATGCCCATCGCTGAATGGCTTCTGTTTGCCAAACTGCTTTTAGAGATGCTGAGACAGGAATGTAAATTGTGGCTTTCGTAAAGTTGCATAAACGTGTAGTAATGTCACTTTTAGATTAGCATTTACATTGAAGACAACACTAGAAGGTTTCATTGTTTACAGGCACTATGGAAATGGATTTCAGGTTTTGGTTTACACACATTTATTTACACGGCATTTACTGATTACAAACCAATGTACATCACTCATTTACAGGCATAATATAAACCAGGGAGATTCTGTATTTTTGCCTGTATGGATTTCCATTGCTCATTCCACACGGAAGAAAAGAACCTCCTTTCATCTCAGCTCCCTCTGCCCCTCAATTGCAGTGTTGTCTCTCCTAAAGAAGCCTTCCCTCTGACTGGAAAACAAAAAAGTTGATGTCCCCTTTAAACAGATAGCATAAAACCCTAATAAGAAAACCTTGTCAGCAGAACTTCAGCGTGACTAAAAAAGCCCAAGCAAAGATTAAAAGGCCTAACAGTGCCTATCAATTCATACCAGAGCTAAGCATCACCTTGATGCTGTTTGAGAAGAACGTTCACAATGCTTTCTTGGATGCTTCAGGCATCCCAACAAGTGGAACAGGACTGAAAACTTGCCAGGGTGTGTCTGTGAGAGAGGATCTGTGAGTGCAGCCGTGGAGTAGTTTGTCACAGTCACAGCACCCAGGTCCCAGCCCCCAGCCTGGTTTTGGGAAGCACCAGGAGCCTTCCCAGGCAGAGCTGCATTCCAGCTGCTCATCTTGGCTCTCACTCCTTTGTCCAGCCGTGCTGGGGAAATTATTATTGTTTTTTTTCTTTAGCCTGAGATGCTACACCCAGGGAAAATCAAAGCTGGACCCTAGGGAATTTCAAGATTTCAAAGTCACAGAGTGAACAACAAGGACAGTCAGTCTTTTTTTTTTTTTCTGTCCTTCCCTAACTCAAGGATATAAAAACTCCTTGAAAATTCAAATTGAAGAGCAAACAGCCAAACACAATACACTAAAAATCAAAATGTTTCTCTTTTGACATTTTTGAAGTGGCACTACTTGACTTCATGTCTTGAGATGAACTTTTGCACCTTAAAAATCGCAAAAAAGGAGAAAAAATTTCACTGGATTAATAAAGTGAAAATAAACAGCAAGGCTTAGAACTTTCACTGAGCCTGAAATGAAATGTTTTAATTTTTTCATTTTACTGAAAAGTTGAACAAACATCCATTTCATATCAAGCCATTTTTAATGTTATTTTTGTTCTGTACAACCAGTGAACCACAAAATCAATTATTTGTACTGCTCTAGTGACCAGTAGATTAAATTCAATGCAATAGAGAGACAGCAAAAAGAGTCAATGAGGAATGGAAAGATGGGAGAAGAACGGCCTGAAAAGATGATGGAAGCAGCTCTAATAGATTTTGTCTCTGCCAGAACTTAGCACAACCGAAACAACTTCACAACCACTTTAAAAGAACTTTAATGCACATTGCTGCTGGAAAGAGCAGCCTCACCAGTCCCCTTTGTCACCCTCCTGCCTCCATCCACACAATCCTGTCCCTTTGCTATCCCCTGACCACAGAATGAATGAGACTAGAAAGTGATCTAGTTAAAAATTAACATTTTTTTCTTTTCCTTTTTTTACCTGTCACACTGTTTTTTCTGCCGGGTCAGTCCCTCAGCTCTGGAAATCACGGGTTTGCATGAAATCTGCCTGGAAGTTCCAGTCAGGAAAGGCCAAACTTCTGTAGGTTGGAGTAAACTTTAGCCTGGAGAAAAGGAGGCTCAGGGGGGGCCTTCTTGCTCTCTACAACTCCCTGACAGGAGTGACAAGTAACAAGTGACAAGAGGAAATGACTTCAAGCTGTGCCAGGGGAGGCTCAGGTTGGACCTCAGGAAGAATTTTTCGTGGAAAGAGTGGTCAGGCATTGGCAGGGGCTGCCCGGGGAGGTTTGGAGTCCCCATCCCTGGAGGTGTCCAAGGAAGGCCTGGATGTGGCACTCAGTGCTCTGGGCTAGGGACAAGGTGGGGATCAGGCACAGGTTGAACTAGATCTTGGAAGTCTTTTCCAGCCAAAACAATTCTGTGATCTGTGATTCTGATATAAAACCACCCATAAAACCCTCACAATCACTGACCAGCTTGGCCAAGCCCAGTGCCTGATGTAAGAGTCACATTTTGCTTTTGCTCAGGAATAATAAAAGCTCGTTGTCCTCCCAGCCAGGGCAGGCAGCTGTACAAACCCTGTTCCTCTGTGTGCAGCTCTGGGCACTGGGCAGTGCTGGATGTGCTGGAACACATTCTCCAGCCAATAAATTGGTGAATTTTCCTTGAAGTCAACAGTTTCACATATTTAAGTCACAGAGAAGCTGGCTTATTGTTTTTAATTTGTGGTGTCATAAAACTTTGAAAGTTTTGTGAGACAGTTTTGTGAGACCAATCTTTTTTCCTCCTTAATTTTTTTTTTTCCCTCTAAGGGAAAATTCAAGCAGCAGAACAATATATGCATTTCTAAGTCTGTTGTAGCCTGTGCTACATGCACAGCAAAGATCCTGGCTTCAGGATCCTTCTCTTCCTCTTCACTGAGGGAGTGACATGTTTAGGGAGCACGTAGCTGCTGAGATTTGTGGGTTTTCTAGGACTAAATAAAAATCTCTAGTGTGGCTGAATGCATTCACCAGTGCAAGTCCCTTTATGAGCACACAGTTTAGTGTCCACTCTGAATTGGAGAAACAGGGAAATAACAGAAATGTTGGTGAGATGAGACCCCGGGGGTCCCTAATCCAACCTCCCACTTGAAGCAGGACCAGCTCCTGAGCACGTCACCTGAGGCTTTGTCCAGCCAAACCTTGAAAGCCACCATGGATGGAGACACCTCACGCCTCTCCACTGACTTGTCCTAGACCTTCACTAGGAGGTCTCACTGTTCTCCTGATGAAACAACATTTTGGGAGAAAAATAAAATCAGCTTTTTTCCTCAGGCAGCATCTCAACCAATTTCTGTCCAGCTTGTGCAGCCAGTTACTCTTAACCTTTCCTGTCTCAGGAGCTCCTTTTCCTTTTTGTCTATCCAGGACCTTGCTGTGACAAGTGTTTGTAAGCAATTGGCTCTGTCCTGTCACTCTGCAGAGGGAGGGATGGGGCAGAACTGGCTGCTTAGGTGTCACCTCCCCCACTGAGTTTTGAATCTGCTGGTGTATTTTAGGCAGACCTGACAGAGGTCTCAGAAGGATTCTCTATTTGCAGGTTTCGTGAAATTAGGCAGCCTCCAACTGGTTCCACTGCAGGAGAAGTTGCAAGGCGAGCAGATCTCCTCTTTATACCTCAGGGTTCCCTGCTCTCTTACACAGAGAGCCAGATTTCCCCGTCCCCACTGTCATTTCAGAAAATGGAATTAAACTCCCACGCATGGAAAATACACGTTTCTTCTTGCACATGCACATTCCACTTGCAGCCCCGTGTGATCATCCATTTTATATTGCTGTTGTCCCTTATGTCCAAACGTCTTGCAGCTTTTAATTAAGTCTGCCCAGCAATGCAGAGCAGGCAAGTGCTGTCATCTCCTCATCTCCCCTTCTCGGGCGGGGGGGGAGGAGGGAATTGAAGCACGAAGAAATGAGCTCACCCACAGCCACACCACGAGCCTGAGGCAAAAATCCATATCCTGCCTGTGTTACCTCTCTGCCACTCTGCCTGTGGGCTCCTCTTTCCAAGGCACTGTGTCCTGTCTCTGTTTTCCATAGAACTGGCAGTGGCAGCCTCTCTGCTCAGCTGGATGAGCCCACCTCACCTAGTCTCTCTTTGCCTCCCACCTCTGACATTGAAAAACAAAGAAACAAAGCCTCTTTTTTTTTTTTTTTTTTTTCCTCCTCGAAAGGATTTTTTTCTAGAACTTACTTCAACTGAGCAGCATCGTCAGGGAAATTCCTGTGTCACTCTGCCTGGCTATTTGCAGGGAGTATTCCAGTGCTCAGCCCACTTTTTGCTTTGCCTTATAGCTAAATAATCAACTTCTGAGAGAAGAAAAAAAAGGACAACATGACAACATACTTCAGAGCAGTGGGCTGAAGCTGTTAACTGTTCAGTGGTAATGGGGATGTTTTCTGGTCTGAGCAGAACCCCAGTCCCAAAGCCAAGCTGAGCTTTATCCGTTTTCCAGCCTTCTTGCAGTACCTCGTACCCAAGGCTCTCATGACTAGGAACAACAAGGATGGTGACAATGAATATTCAGACATTCCCACAAACCAGTCTCAGCATCTGCCATCCTATCTGCGTTAGCATCAGTGTGCACAGATAATGATCAAAGCAGCATTTCCCTGCCAGAGGCCCCCCTAAACCACCCTTATTAATATGAATCAATGCTGATTAATGTGCTTCCCTAATGCAATTGTATCCACTCCTACTGTTCGTGAATTAATATAAAACATTTCCCCCTTTGCTTGCCTTCCTCCTAATGCCACATGCAAGGTGTGAGCCTTGACTGAGGGTACCAGGAGAATCAGTGATCCAAGTTTTACAAGAAAGAGACCTAAAATGAAATGCATGGAAGGAGGGAACGAGACTTTGGAGGTTGTAACAGTGAACCGTCTTTCCTTGCTAGGATGGTAGACCTGGATCCAGGCTTCCTGGATATCATCAGCTCTGAGGTTCTACAGCAATTCTGCTTATGCAGAATATAAAATAGCCCTGCTCACTGCAACAGGCTCTGTGCTTACTGCTGACAGACCTTTGGACTTCAATAGTGATAGAAGGAGGACCCCTCCATGATTTTATGTTGCTTCCTTTTTAGCATCACCTGTAAAAAGGAGAAAATGCTGCATTTTGCCTTGTGCTGCTCTTAGCACCACCAATGGCTTTGCCTTGGTGGTTTTCCAGTGTAAATGACATGGTCCTAATGTGCCGTGTCCATGTTCCCACACAGCAGGACACCAGGGAAATCACCACTAAACAGCCAACAGTGTTTCAATTAGGGATGGGTGAAGTCCTCTGGCCTGATTTCACATCCTCTCCAAACCCTTGGTCGCTGTGGCTGGTTTGAGATCTGCTGCTATCGGCCTTGGGAGAAGAGCAGGGGTCAGGCCAAACCTCACTCAACAAAATCACAAGTGCCCCAAGGAACTGCCTGACAGAGCAACAAACTAAAAACCAGCCAACCTAAAAAAGTATGGGAGGAAAGGGGCATTGAAGGAGAAGATTGCACAGAAAATTCCCATGCTCCGTATCAGCTGCTTTTCTACGGAAAGGAGTGATATCCTTAATGCAGGATACGTGCCTCCCTTGGGCTAGTCTAGTGCAAAGAGCAATTGAGAGACATCTTTTGGTAGGAAACAGCTTTACAGATTCTCAAAGTCAATTTAAGGAGCCCACAAAATGAGATTTTACCCCTGTGGGGTTCAGTAAAACGGAATGTTCTGGGGGAGTGTGTGCACAGTCTAGCTCCTAACTGTGAGAATTGACTGTGGTTCCACTAATTCTCCATAGCCAGACTGAGTATGATATCCCTTCAAAAACGCATGGGCTCAGTTTTAAGTGACCAATTCTGCCAGCAGGGCCAGATATTAAAAACAAACAGCCCTCCAGCATCCAGCCAGACCCCCACCTGATCGTTCCATCTGCTCTGCTGCACACGAGGCTTTCCCCTCCTCCTCAGCTGACCACGGTGGGAGCAGGTTTGTCTCAGACTCGTATTTCCAAAGTGCTCAGCTCCCAGCAGCTCCAGCCACCACACACTGGTGGCGTTACTCAAGCAATCAGCTCCCTCCTTCAGCTCAGTGTGTGGTGTTCGGCCATGAGATGCCCTGGGTGCCCTTGCAGTCCTCTCTAAACTCTCTCCCTAACTACTTCCGCTGGACTTTGTCTCATCTCCCGTTTCTTTTGGGAATGGTGACTTCTCCAGCATGGTCACCATCTGCAAGACCCCTCTCAGACACCTCCCATGCACACAGAATGCTGATGCGTGTTTTCTCCCATGCTGGAAGGAGGGTGTTATGTTCGCCACCTGCTCCACGTGCCTTTCATAAATGGTTCAGCAATACTCAGCAGAAACAGAGAAAACAGATCCCTTTCCACTTCCCATACATAAAGTTCATCCTGAACTGAGGTAAGACTTCAAATTCATATTCGTTTCCTACAAACCAAAAGGGAATTTGTTCCCTACCCCCTGACAGATAAAACAACAAATCACAGGCTTCACATGCAAACAAGATTTTGGCTCCTTTATAAAAGTGGAGGAGGCAAAGCCACGGCACAGGCTGCCTGCGCAGGGTGTGAATCCTCAGCCACAGGAAACCTTCCAGGTTCCCCACAAACCTCTGTCAGATGTGACACAGGTACGTCTGAGTCTGCCTTGGGGAAGAGGCACAGATTAAATGACCTCTCAAGGTCCTTCCAGACCCTTTTCTCCATGATGCTTAGAGACAGGATCCCAGGCTTGATGGATCTGTGGTCTGACCCACAGTGACAGTTCGTAGATGTGTCTGAACATATCCATCGTGTAGTTCTCTCCCCCCAGCCCCTGCAGACTCCATAGTGGCATCTCGGGCTGCACAGCTCTTTAGCAAAGGGCAGAGCCAGTGCCAGAGGCGAGGAGCAGGGCAGGGATCTGCGGGCTGGGTCGCTGTGTGTGTTGGCAGGCAGGGCAGGAGGGGAGCTGGGCAGAGCACAGCCAGGGAGAAAGGCTTTTGGGAAAGGGCGTTCTCTCTGCTTCTCTGTGCACAGACAGTGAGACTTCACCAGTGGAAGCAAGGCAGCAGAGCTTTTCGTTTTCGGGGCTGTCTTCCCCCTGAGCTGTTTTGGAGAGGACATGCCAGGACAATATTTTTAACCTGCCCTTGCTGCTGCGAGGGGAGGGGGTGCTGCACTCCCTGGAGGCTGCAGGACAAGAATAACTCCTTTTTCTTCCCCACACAGAGCTGATGCCTCACACATCTCTGTTACTCTGCTTCTGGCTCCGTGCTCATGGGACAACACTCCCTGCGCACAGGTGAGTCCCTGTGATTCCCTGTTCCCCCATCCCCATGTCCATGTCTCCATGTTCACAGTGCCATGGGCTGTTCACCAGCACTTCCCTGCCCACCACTTTGCATAGCTGCATTTGCAAGTGTCTTTCTGAAGCACAACAGGACCATATAATTATGTAAATGCACACATGGCTCGGAGAGTTTTTCAGTCTCTTTGGGTTTTAGCACAAATCTCCTGACACTTTCTGGCTTATTCCCCTTCACTCCAAAGTGCTTGCTGATTTAATAGGACATTCATGTGAGCACCCCAGCTTTTCACAAAATGAAGAGGAAAAAGTGTGGTTCTAGATAGCAAAACTGGCAAGAAGAGTTTGAAACAAGCAACAATTAAGGCTTAAAAACCTAGAAGGCCAAATAAAATCCAAATTCTGCCTATTCTCTGTAGGTTTTTTTAATTCTCTGTAGTTTTTTAAACCAAGATCACAGTTCCGGGGACAAATCCAACTTAAACGTGGAGATAAATCCTCAAAGATCTGTGGTAGGCAGCACACAGCCAAGGCTCCTACACAGTAGTGTGAGAACTGTCACACTGATGTACATGGTGACATCTTTATGTGAACCTGCAGCTATTGGCAGTTCACAGGTATGAGTTGGGTACAGAGGCTTGGGCTGTCCAGAGCTCCATTGATTTGAAAAAGCTGCTTGGGAACCTGCCTGTGCACTGTCTGTCACCACGAATGAAGAACACCCACCCCCTCAGTTCCTTTTCATCTCACTCTGTGCTGTGCACATTGCCATGACACTGCAGTGCCTTCATCTCACTATCAGAGCACTCCACCCGAGCCTTTGAAGCAATTTGCATTGGCAGCTGAGGGCCATGGGGAACCAAAGGAGCATTTCCAGGTGGAACAGGGACAATGGTGCATCTCCCATTGACTCCCAGCCTGAAGCCTTTGGGAAATGGCAAAGCTCCCACCACCTAAAAACTCATCCAAGCCACGGGGCCACAGGAACCCGACATACCTGTATATTTTATATCTGGTTGTAAATCCTTGACGATGTCTTTCCACAAAGGATAAGTAGCTCCGTGAGTGGTGGAAAGGCCCCCTGTCTGAAATAAGCCAATCAAACTCCTTGGAGACATGTTGGTTGGTAGCAGCTGGGTCCTGGTGGGAGGGCTGTACGAGTATATGGTCCCATATAAACAGGAGGTAGAGGAACTCAACAAGCCTCCAGTTCATGCTTTTCTGTCTGCCTTTTTCCTCTCATTCTTGCTCCATTCTGTGGAGTCCTGTTGAAAGAGAGAGGGGACAGAAGGAAGGAGAGAGGGAAAGAGAAATGGAAGGGAGGAAAGGGAGGGGGGAGAGAAAAAGAGAGATTAAAAATGGGAATTGCTCTGATCCTTTGACAACCATCTCCCAGGGTGAAAACAGACATGAAAAATCAAGTTTTAAAAGACTTTGGTTTGCCTGTGTTACAGCTTAGAGTATTTGGCAGTGTTTTATTCATGTATTTAAGTGGTGCCTTTAACCTCCTGAGCATATATCACCTTTGAAATAACCAGGTCCTGACCTGAGACATCCTCACCCCAGCTTCTCCATCATTTCCCTCATGAAGTTCTCCACAGGGCTGCAAAGGCAAGTGAAGGCCGGGCGCAGGAGGTGGCTGCACCCTAGGCTACAATTACCCCTTTATTGTCCCTTTAATGCTGTGCCAGAGAAACGTGTCTTCTGCTTTCATGTCTCTCTGATGATCTGTAATCCATACTCCGTGCAACCTGAGCAATCTAAAAAGACCCAGCTCTTACTTTCAAGTGCTGCCAAAAAAAGAAATAAAACAAAATAATTACCCAGGCTTCGGCGACGAGCACACGCAGACACACAGGCGCACACACACAGACACACACAACTATGAAATCCTGCCAGACTCTGACAGATAAAAATGTCCTCACCCTGCTTTCCTCCTGGGCTGTTGGGGAGGTGTGTGTGGTGCAAGGGATGGGGTCTGTTGCTATTTCAGTTATGGTGGGACCTCGAGGCTCTTCCCAAGATCAAGGCTCGGCAGGACGACACGCTGAACATGCATATTCAGCAAGGGAGATTTACTAGGGAGCTTCAGGGGATCCTTCCCAGCACCTGGAGCAGGGCACACTCTCACTGCCATGGTGGAAGAGTGGCTGTCCTGCTGCACCCCCAGCAAAGCAAGGCTAGGGACAGCCCTGTGCCGAGCCAGCTCCTCTCCCAGGCATGTGACAAGACATATGATGAGTGGGAAGGGAATCAGGGGGTAAGGTGCCTTGCCAAAGGTTACACAGCAAGCCATGGATACAGCTGGAAGAGAGCCCTGGTCTCCCGACTCCCATTTCCAGCGTCTCAGCTGTCAGCTCATCCGCCTCCGCGGTCGGGCTGCTGGCACCGTGCCCCTCTCCGGGGCACCCTCACCTTGTGCTCTTGTGGTGGCAGGTGAGGGGCTTGCTTAGCTGTCACCCCACAGCCAGCATGCTCCCCTCCTGCTCCCAAAGCACAATGTGGCTGCTGCAGCAGCTCAGCCTGTTGGGTTGTGCTCCTCGCCCCTGGGAGCTGCTTGGAAAAAGTCCCCTCCACACATCCAACTGGTTCCTCCTCCTGCCTTCTGGGTTTTATGGAGGATATGCCAACACTGTGGGAATAGCTGGGCTGGCAGTGATCTTAAGGCTGCTCCCCCAACTCTGAGAGCACAAGTTGTCCTCAGGACAGGTGATACCCACCTGTTTCTGTAAAATATAGTGCAGAGAGATTGCAGATACTTTTTAAAGCAGGAGAAATTAGGCTACTCAAAGCTTTGCCACAGTGAGATTTCATGTCAGGCTTTTTTGTACATCTGCAGAAAACCTTCTGAGTTTGAGCCTGAGTCCTCTATAAGCACTCTAAAAGTTTGTAATTCCCAGAAAGAAAAGGTTTTGCTAAGAGTGTAGGAGAGGTGTGCTAGAGATGCATTCTGCTTTCACAGCACTATGTGTGAACCTTGTCTGGCATGAGCAGCAGAGCACAGACCAGAGGCCATCAGTGTTGGTGGTCAGCATGGCCATCTTCTCTGCTCCAGGAGCTTTCCCTGGAGCACGGCAGAGCTGCATCCCATGGCAATGAGTGCGTGAGGCTGCTGTGCAGGTGGATTGGAGCCCTGGGTGTGCTGGGGAGCTCAGGAGCCCTCTGTGTGTGCCGGAGTGTGTGGGAGCCTGCACGTGTGCACAGCATGTGTTCGAGGAGCTGCAGTAAGCTCAGCAGCACTTGACAGAACTGAGTTGTGTATGTCTGGTTAAAGAAGACACTCAGCTGTTGCATTACAGGAAGAAATGGAAAAAAAAATTCAAGTATGGGAAAGTCAGCCAATGTTTGATTTTTCTGTTGGTCTCATATAAACCTCTTTCTAATTCCAGGTGGAATATTACTGTTATTAAACCTGATAGTACCTGCAGCTGAGGAGGTTGTTCCCATTCTGGAGACGTGTTTTTAACATCAGCCTTCACCACTGACTCCTATTTCACCCCTAAACAGGGCAGTTCTCAGTGCTTAGTCCCTCACATCACACAAGGACTGGTTCTACTTTACCTTACAAAACAGGGGAGTTTCTAGCCTCGCACTGAGGGCAACAGAGCACATTCCAAGTGGGCCGCAGAACATCCCCGCTTCCTCTCACTCATGATCCCAAGGTGATTACTGGGGAATGCTTCCAGCTATATCCCGCTCTCAGGATCTCCAAATTCCAGTTCAGAAGTGTATTTCTACTGCTTCTCCACCCAGGCTTCTTCCCTGCCTGGTTGCTCTTGTCCCATCAGGGTGAGCAGCTGCAAACTCAGCATATTTGCCATGGGCTGGGTGTGCAGATAACAATCAGCTGCTCTGTACATGTTGTCCCAGCTTCCTTGGCTGTCTGTTCATTAAACTCACCCATAGCTACTCCCCTCATCTGCCAGCCTGGATCAGTTTTCCCTTAAATATTTCCCTGTCTATTGGATTTCTATGGCAGAGAGAGGAAGGGAGCTCTTATGTACCCAAGTGGGGGACAGCCCCCCTCCAGTTCCTGGCACAAAGCAAGTGAGAACTGAAATATGAGAAGAGCCAAACAAAATGGGCCTCAGAGAAATCCCTGTGTGTCCTCCTGCATGTGAATATCATACATTGGGGAAAGATCAGCTTGTGAAAGAGAGCGAGACAGTCCCTAATTTCCCACACACAACTCTTCATCCTCTCTTCCTTTCCTTTGGGGCACAGTTGGAGTCAGGATGATTGGGGCTGTGATGTTCTTATCCAAGGGGTAAGACATGGGGAGAACATGCCTTGAGACCACTGAAGAAATGATCACATCTTCAGCCTGGAAGCTGCCTGGATCAGTTCTGAGAGCAGGGAATGGTGCCTGAGGCAATGAAGGATGGTGGAGCACAACTGGGTCCAGACTACTATCACACCATCAACTTTAATTTTTTAGTAGTATCTTTTTTCCCCCTGTAGCTGCTATAGAGATGTTGTTTCACATTAAAGATTAATCCACTCCACAGGGCTGGTCCCCATGGAAGCTATAAAGCTTACTAAAGTGGAATTATCTTGTGTCTAAGACAATATTGTGAGGTGCATTCAATCTACCTCCTAACAAGCTTGAATCTGAAATTAATTTTTTAGGTGTCTTTATGGGGCTCCACTGATGTGAAATATGTTTCATGGATTTGGCAAAAGGAACCAGGGAAGAAGCAGGGAGGGGATGTCTCCAAGTATAGAGCCCTTAGGTGGGAGACCCAAGGCTAACTAAAGGCTAAATCTGGCACGGAAGCAATCTGTGGACTAAAGGGTGGGCTTGGGGCAGTTAGACACTGAGTTTTGAAACAAGAATCCAGTGTTTTGCTCGACTCTGCCCCAAACACCCCCTTATGACCTTTGCAGTGCCCTTACATGTGGGGTCTTGGCCTCACTTTCCAGTTATCACCATGGAGTCACAATAGTATTTGTGTGACTGTTTATATCATGAACTTGTTGGAGAGGCCAGAATCGGGTTGTAGCACCTCCCGAAACACAAACCTGCTGCCCATGTGACTCCAAAGGTGTTTCTGTCCTACAAGCAGTGAATGACAACCATTTCAGCAAGCTTTGCAGTGCAGCAGTTAACAAAATCCAGCTATAAAGCCCATTTCCACTGAGAAGCACAACAGAGCAGTGAGTGAGCTGGGTCCTTCTGGCTCATGTCAACAAACACGATCATGCAATCATCACATCTGTTAATAAACATGATCTGTGGGTGAGCCAGGACATGGCTGCAGTTCACAGTAAACAAGCAGTGGGAGAAGAAAATGTTGGATGTGCTGACTCTGAGTCATAGTACAGTCATTTTCCAGCACCATCCAGCATGGAGGCACATCCCCCAGTGCACATGGAGATCCCTCTTAAAGCCCCTTGGAGTTTGTTAGGTGGCTTAAGAGGCCCTTTTTTCTAACACAAATTCAGCCTGGAACATTAAATGTTCCTTATCTTATGAGTCTTCAGGATTCTTGGAGGAAAAATAGGCAAGTATTTTCTGTAAAGTGCAAGTTGTATTTGAATGTACACTTAATTTTTTTGTGATTGATATCTGTGTGTTAATTATATTCTATTTTTGGCAATACCTTTGCTGTCACAAGGCAGAGCCTTTTATCCAAGGAGTTCAAATTGAATTAGAGACATTAATTAAAGCTCTCAGCACTCTAGTAAGGCAGGCAAGTGCGGTTACTCCCATTGTTTCCTGAAATAAGAAGAAAAGAATAGAGCTGGATGTCTACTTAGCCACTTAAAAGGTAATTTTTATACAGTGGGAGAGCTCAGAGTGATAGATTTTGCCCAAAATTATGTTGCAAGGTCTGTTTCCTCCAAGGGAGGCTGTGCAGCCCCAGATCCCTGCTATAAACAGGCAGACAGGATGTAGGTGCTCTGACTCTCCATCGCTTGCTGTGAACACTCCTCGGCCTCCTGGGATTTCCACCTCTCCTCTAACCCCTGTACCTTTCATTTATCCCTTCTATTAGATCCAAATTGATCTCACACACATCCCTTCTGTTTTCCCATGCTCATTATTGTGAACTATTTCCATCAGAAATGCAGACTCAGGAAAGAGAAATTACTGAACACACTATTTGCAGTAAAGGAATAAGTCCCCTATCTCTTTAAGCTTCATGCACCAATAATTCTTCCTTGTGTCCCACATTTGGTCCTTGGCAGGTTGAGAGAGGTTTCTGCCTGCTGCCATTTACCAGAGGGAAGAGGCTAACAATTGCTATTTGTATCTGAAACACTTCTGCTTTTCAGCAACTTCACACACTGCTTTAGGATGCTGATAAATTAGTAAGAGGCTGAAGTGTCAGGGGAGAGATGAAACGGCTTATGTTAGTTTAGAGCTCGACCCTGTAAAGTGACGAATGTCTGACCTCATTTCAGCGAACAGCTTAAGTGTACCCTTAATTTTAAGTATGGGATGTGCTACTCTAGATTTTATTCAGCTGTCCCTGCTTCGAGTTTGTGCACTCAGATTCCTGGACAGGTAATTACTGCCCCACACCTTTAGGATTTAATTTAACTTGTGGAGCAGTAACATTTCTGTCCTGCCCCTAACTGAGAGACGGCCCATGGAAGTATTGGAAAGACAATACCCAGGAGCAGCCCTGCTTGTCCTTTGGAAACCCTGCCCAGCAACCCAAACAAGCCGGGGACACCTCTCCTCTGTCAGGGCCAGAGGAATCCAGGGAACGTGGATGGAAAAGGAAGCCAATCTGTCAGAGTTTAAGTCATATGAACTGCTGTGGATAAACCTGAGCTCTGGGAAAACAGAATTTGGGCACTTCTGACCTAGATGTCTTTATAGCTCAGACTGGAGACACTGATATCTGACTGAGTCAGGGCTGGAGCTCCAACTCAGCAGTGCCTCTGACTCTCTGGGTGACTGTGGCATACAACATCGTAAAATCCCAAATGGCTGTAAAGCTATTTCTTTATGGAAGTGGGATTTCACTATTTCAGGCAGTGATTGGCTAATCCCTCCCCAAATCTCCATAATTCTATTCTGATCAGTGTCTAAATTTGCATTACTCTTTAACCACTCCAGTTTTACATATGCATGAGTGGTTAGACCTGGGGGATATTCATCAGCTGAAATATTTTTGGGTGAGGAAAGGCGAGGAGATAAGATAAGAAATACCTCTTCAGGAATACCAACAGAGTCCACAAATTCACTTCACTTTTGCCAAATTGCTCAGGCTGAAAAAAATAATGATTGGGAGATGTCAGTGTTTGGGTTGTGAGAGCTCCAGGGGGAAACATTTCCAAATCTCTATTTGAAACTACCGGAGCTTTTTCTTCTTTTAATTTGTCTTTCCACCCCCTTAAGATGAAACAGTGATAAAAATATCACTTTTGACCCCAAACGACTTGTAGGAGAAAAGATTTTTTTCTTCTTTTCAGTTTGTCAACATTTTGCTTACAACTTGTCAGAATATTCAGTGAACCAAAACCACCCCACAAACCCTCTTTTATTAATGCAGTTCAACTAGCAGCCTAAAGGGAGCAGTTTTTGTGCAGAAACTCCAGTTACTCCCTGCCGGTAAGGAGGAGAGAATCGCAGTGGTAACAGCTCTGTACCTGCTCTCAGCTCGTTTGTCCCCGCACTTCAGCTAATTATAAAATCCTGGTGTGATGATGAGGAGGATGAGAGGCAGCTTCAAACCAAACAAGAGTAGCAGGTGCCTCCACCAAGTCACGAAATCAGGTGGTGCTGGACAGAGGGAGTCAAACCCTAAAAGTCCTGATCATAAATCTACTGGCCAAGGTGCCAAAGTCACTGCTCTGAATTCCAGGCTCCACAGGCACTTGGGTCAGGGCCCTGCTTGGAAAGGAGATCCTTCTCACAGCAATCCATAGGTTGGGAAATTAATTAAAAGGAACTTCTGCTCGTGCACACAGGTTTATGGTGAAGTATCACAGGGTTATGAAGATGGTGAAGGGTCTAGAGGAGAAGCCGTAGGAGGAGCTGCTGAGGCTTGCCCAGCCTGGAGAAGAGGGGACTCAGGAGAACTTGTGGTATTCAGGTTCCTCACAAGGGGAGGTGGAAGGGGAGGCACTGCTCTCTTCTCTCTGGTGACCGGCGATGGCATCTGAGGGAACAGCTGCAATTGTGCCAGGGGGGTTTAGGTTGGATAGCAGGGAAAGGTTCTTCCCCTAGAGGATGTTGGGCACTGCCCAGGCTCCCCAGGGAATGGGCACGGCCCCGAGGCTGCCAGAGCTCCAGAAACGTTTGGCCAGCACTCTCAGGGATGCACAGGGTGAGATTGTTGGGGTGTCCTGGGCAGGGCCAGGAGCTGGACTCTGGTCCTTGTGGGTCCCTTCCCACTCAAGACATCCCAAGACTCTGCGATTCTGAAGCCAGTCCTGCTGAATCTAAGACTGGAACAGTGGGTGCTGCACAGACAGCAACCAGCAAGGCGGTCCATGCCCCAAAAAGCGCACAATCTATTTAGGAGAGCAAGGACAGCAGATGGCCGGGGACAGATGGGGGAACGCAAGGGAACAGTGAGCTAATCCCGCTCAGCGGGCTGTGGAGCAGCGGTGTCAACACACCAGCAGCCCAACTGTTGGCAAGAGTTTGATAGCTATTGTCACAAATGAGAGTTAAAAATAGCAAGACTGGATAATGAGCTCGCTTTTGTAGATGTTTGTGAGGAACTCCTCTCATTTGTGAAATGGCAGAGATAGAATGAATATAGATGATAATAATAATAATGATAAATTGCACTTTTCTGAGCTGCTTATTAAAAAAAAAACCATGGTGGGTGTTGAGCAGTGATTTCTATTAAGCATTGCCCTGAACTTGAAATTATTCCTGCTATTATTAAAGTATTGTCCTAGCTAGTCCACTTCCCCATAATTTCTTTCTCAGTTACACAAAAATGCAGCTCTATCTTCTGTCTTCCTTGGTATTTATACACCTCATATCAAAGTCCAGCAATCTTACAAGTGTTAATAGATTTTTATCCTTGCAGTAGCTTTAGGAGATGGGGAAATGCTGCTTTTCTCCATTCTGCAGGATGGGAATTGAGACACGGGGTAGATTAATGGCTTGTCCCAGATCATTTTATAACTGCTTCAGGAATTCAACCCAAATTTCTTACGTCTCATATCAGTGCTATGTCTCCTTGCAGTACCCTTCCTACGCACCTTCATGCTACTATTCCAGAATTAGCTGGGACTTGCCACAGAGCTGCTTAGAATTATTTTGGATTGCTCATTTCATGTCAGGAAAATGCCAATTCATCAGAGGCAAAACACTTTGTAAAAATTTGTTGATTTACGGGGGAAAAAAAAGGCGTTTTGGTAAAGTCAGCTTTTCTTTGGAACAGAATGTGTTGAGTGTTCCGTTTGGAAGGGATTGGTTCAAGATTGTGTTTTGTTTTTCATTACATGTTGAGTAACATACATTCAAAATCAAAATGAAGTGTTTTCTTAAGCTGTGTGTTTTGACTGAGCTGAAATAGATTTTGTAATTTATGCACAAGAGGAAATATCCAAATTCATTTAATACTGTTCTTTGCAGTTTGGAAAAAGAAACCCCTGCAAACCAGACATGATAAACTGAACAAAAATCATACAATTCCCTGCAATTTTTACTAGAAATTTAGGAAAGAGCAATCTGAATGCTCAGTTTGATGAGGCCTGTGCCAGAGTCCAGAAATCCTGGTTTTTGCTTTCATGACTGCTCCATCCTGGTGCCAGTCTTTGCCTTTCTAACATATTCCATTGCAACAATTGGGACCTGTGAGCTGAGAGGCTGAAGGAAAAAAATGGATGCCAAAACTCCTCTGGAGAGCAATAATGTAATATTCAATCCAAGAAAGTCAACTCTTATTCCACATCCGACAGTCCGTGCAATATTTCTGTTCTGAAGTTCATTCCTGGAAAGAGACTTTGTCACCGAAGCCACGTGGAGTGATCCCACTCCAGAGGGCTTTGGAAATGCAAACTACCGCTGCTTCTTTCAGTAAAAGAAGCTGAGGTTACCTAATGATCCTTGCGAATGGTTTATCTTCCCATTTGTCTCGTCCCTCAAAAAAGAGCTTAGCCTTTGACTAGGTTATTGTGTTCTTCCACTCTTACTGGAGGAGCAGAAGGGGTTAAAATCCCCAAGCCATCCTCCTGGTACAGCTCCTCTGCTTGGATAATGCCAGCCCTGCCTGCCCAGATGAAAAGCACCATTGGAGCTTCCTCTGGGCACCATATTTCACCACCACTCAGCTGGATGGAGCCAAGAGAAGCAGCGGCAGCTGAAGAGGGGAGAGAAAAGGGACTCTGAGCTGGCAGCTGCAAATTCCGGCCTTGGGCAGCTCCCCTTTCCTTATCCCACTGAGTGGATCAGGAATTTGCTGTGGCCATAAAACTCTCTGTGCATTTTGGCCCCCTGGCTCCTGCAGCCACTGTCTCAGACCCTCGTGCACACCCCTGCCAGGGCACTCTGGAAGCAGGGTGGGATCTCCCGAGGATGGCATGGCTCAGGCTTTCTGTGGAGAAACAGAGCTGCAGGTAGGTCCAGAGTGAGCATAGGTGGTCCCTGATGTGGGCTTCGTATCCCTGCATCCCCTGCATCCCTTCGTATCCCTGGGGCAAACCAAACACATGAGTTACACAAATCACTGCTTTAGGTATGCAGGACACTGGTCTGAGGCTGAAAACACCCAGGGTCTGCCCCTTCTGCAGCCCTGCTACCCCACAGAGGAGAAGTTAGATGCACTGCACTTCAATTCAGGTTAGAAATGTGAGCTAGAATCAGTATTAGCCCCAAATAACAGGATTTCATGGGCAGCTTCTGCAGCAGAAGTCAGAAATCTGAAGCGCAGGCTCTGCCATTGCAGGTTCTCCTGGAAGGTCTATTGAAGTCAATGAGCCTTGGGTTGGATCTCATTGCAAAAAGATAATCAAATATCATTTTAACTCTTAATTTGGAACAACGTATTAAATTAGAAACTCACATTAACCTGGAACTGCATTTATATAATGAGAAGATTCAAAATCTGTGTACCATGAAGGTGGGAGAACTCCTGCCCAAAGCTGTTCCCAGCCCTGAATCCCAGAGCCAATCTACCTGCGGCACTGCATTTCTACCCATTCCCTGAGCCCTAAGCCTGGGATTTCCACTGGGCCAGAAGGATGTGTGGAAAATAAAGCCATCTCATCCTTACCAGTATTAATCTGTCAAGCACAGAAGGCTAGTATCAGCTAGACTCCAACCAAAGCCAAGAACTGGAAATCCCAGAGGATACTGAGGATCTGCACTGGCATCACAAACACCCTCTCCCATCAGTGCACCAGTTCTGCAACACAGATATGCTAAAAAAAATTAAAAACTGAAGGAATTCAGTCCTTTCTGGGATTAAAGTTCAACACCACTCCGGTCTGAGCATCTCAAACACTGCAGTCCTTTGGTACCCACGTTTGAGGCCACCTCTAGCTGTGAGCTTTATTTATTTCCTTCTCTGAGACTGTTCTGCTCTGTGCTTAATCCATCTCCTGACCACCTGGAGCGTTTGAGAGTCTTGGCTGTGATGCTTGTCTGTTTAGATAGATTGTAAGTAGAGTTGGTCAAAAAATTTTGACAGAACAGTTTTTCGCAGGAAAACGCAGTTCCCTCAAAATCGAAACGTTGCATGGGAACATGTCAATTTTGACAAACTTTTTCATGTTTAAAGTGTCAAAACAAATCATTTTGATTTTCTCTCTTCATTTCAGTCATACTGAAATGTTTAATTTTGAGGAAGTAAACACATTATTTTTGTGTTGTTTCAATTAATTTGTTTTGACATTTTTACATATTGTGTATTGTATTGATATATGTTTAGGATGTATTGTATTGTTACATGTTTAGAATGCATTATATATTGCATAAAATATTTGGTGCTGTTTATTTTATGTATTATCTTACAATGCTAAATATTTCCCACAACATCTTAGTGCTTCAGCACCACAAGAACAGAACACATCAATGATCTCAAATTATTATTGCTTTTAAAGTTTTAGGTCATAAGAGCCTTGTGGGACCATGGTTCTCCTTCACACTGAAGTTTAAAAAAAAAACAAACCAAACACATATCAAAAGGCAGGAATTTCCCAAGGAAATTGTCCATTTTCCAAGCAGCTCTGTCAGCTCAATGACAGCATAGTACAGCTCCTCTCCCCTCTGCACACCAGAAAACCAACTCCTCTACTTGTTTAAAAAAAAAAAAAAAAAAAAAAAAATAGAAGAAGAAGAAAACGCAGATTTTCACAGAGTGGAATTTGTATGCAATGTTTTCATAAACATCAGGGATTTAAAAGTCTGAATACCATTGACCTCCTGGGGCCTTTGTCTTTCAAATCACTTATGTACTTTTAAGAGATATATTCCACTTCCTTCCTGGAAGTCTACCCGATTTTTTTTTTTTTTTTGCTTGTTTGAAACCACATTTCTGCTCCTCCATGTGTAGCAGAGGAGAATCACTCCCTGTGAATTTCTGCTGCCACGTCTGTGTAGGTAGTGAGAAAAGTGGGTTAAAAAGAAGGGCAAAGCAAGTGGCAAAAGGGAGGGCAAGAACGGCAGCATGGAGCTGAGCCTGCAACGAGGCAACTCCATCAATTCCTCATTTCAGGGAGGAAAATGTCCCTGAGGTCTCCTGTGCAGCCACTGGTTCGATAAGAAACGGAGGCAGTGCTGGATGGTTGGGAGGACACAGAGCCCGTTTTAAACGTGGAGAGAGGCAGGACCCCGGCAAGGCTGTGTGGGGTGGTGATAGAGAGAGAGCAGAGCATGGCCATGCACAGCTATTCTCCTTCCCTCTCCTCCCTTTCATCAGGATTAAAGGAAGTCCCAACACACACTACCCATGGAAGGCTCAGCACCCTCGGAGAGAGGGATCAGTCCTCACCACCTCTCCCAGGGAGAGCTGTGTTTGTGCAGCGGGGATAAAAAGAAGCATTCCCAACTTTTGGAGATTTATTTACAGTGGAAGAGGGGCTTTTCTGTCTGCTTTTCCTCTTGACAGGACATGCCTGGAGTGCCAGGTTCCATGGTTGGAAATCTGAATTCCCCCATGCAGCTGCCGGGAGTGCACCTCTGAATGCAGATCTGCCTGGATGTATCCTTGTGCTCCAGCTGGCCTGTCACTATGGATTACAGCTCTTGGCTAATAGTGAGCACTGCTGGAGTCTGAGACTTCCATTAAAAGCCGACGTTTCCACCTCCCCGCCCCACAAATGGCTCCATCCCATCCCAGCTGACGTTTCTGCGCGTGTGGCCTCATCTCTGGGGTGGGGAAGGAGCAAAGTGCCTCACTTTGTCTCTGTGTTCGGCAACAATGGAACAAGTCGAAGGCAAGAAAGGAGGTTTGAAGATGATCAATTTTGAAAACTCTGGGTAATTTACTTGAAAGTTGACCTTACCCCTTGTCACCAGCACATCTGTAATACTGGAACCCCGTCCCTCTGACAGCAACAGTACCAACTGAGCATGGAATCACCCCCTGGAAGAGTCCTTGAGGGAAATGCTTCGTTATTCCAAGTTACATTGTGGAGTGTCTTTGGAAAGGAGGAATGCTCCTGCAGGGAGATATTGCCCATCCGTGCCAGACACTGCAAATCATTAGCCCTTCATCGCCAGAGGGACTGAGGGCTGCTGACAGATCCAAAAGAATTGGCGTGGACACTTGACCTTTCCTCAATGCCAGGAGGAAATCACTGACCAGGAAGAACAGCACACGCTCGACCAGGCTCTACAAAAGGAGGCAAGAATGTCTGGAAGAATTCAGAGCTATTTGTAAGGCAAACACTGCCGTTTCAGCACAACCTGTGCAGTTGGCTGGAGCTGCCATCACTCGTGGGCAGGCCGAGGGGTGACTTCCAGTTTGGCAAGTGCCAGGTGCCACCACAGCTCCTCCCACTCCAAGGGAGACATTCAGAATGAATGCCTACAAGGCTTCCACGGGAATGCTGAGAGATTCACACCTTTGTGGGCTGGGGGAAGGACGGGACATGCTGAGTGGTACTTTAGAGTTTCCCTGGCATGGTGTCCTGCCAAAGGGAGCGAGCAGTCCCCTCCACCAGCCTGCACACGTTCTCCTGCTAGAACTCCTCACCCTGGATGGATCCTGCACGCCTCTGCAGTTCCCAAAGTGACTCTGAAAGCAATCCAGAGCAAGCGACACATTTGTGTCTTCAACAGTTTGACTCCCAGAAAGATCCTGTGCAATCAGCTGGCCAAGTCCAAATCTGAAAAACACCTCCATGGCTGGTCACGATTAATTAATTCTGCCTTGACATTCCCCAGGGCACCTAGCAGCTAGTCAGAGCTGCCAGAGAAAGAGACACTGCTGTGGGAAAGGATAAATAGTCTTTCCTCAACTGCAGACATTGAATTAGATAATAAATAGCTGGCTAGATACATAATTTTGTATGAGTGTTAAATTAAATGCAGAACAGGAATACAGCTGGCTTATCCCTGTGAAATCAAAGGTGTTGGGAAAGAGTTTCCGAAGAAAGAAGAGTATTTAGTCTGCTGTACTCATGAAGACATAGCCTGAAGTTATCTATCATGGCTTATGTGACTGTTTACAATGACAGACAGCTATTCTTGGACACTTTATTCCTGGTGCAACATTCTCAGACCAGAGCAGCTCAAGGAAACTTCCCTCTAATTTACACCTCTGTTTTATCCCTCCTCCTGCAGACTAGACAACATCTTTGTTCCCATAGGACCAACAAGGTTTGTCCCCACCAGCTGTTGTGGCCTTAGCCTGTGCTCCTCAGGGAGCTGCAGCTGCCAGCCCGAAACAGGGGCTCTCCTATGTACCCCTTAAACACTTCAGTCCCCTAAAACCACAGGTTCTGCCCAGATTTTCCCAGTAACCACACAGCAGAGGCTCCAGTGACCAACAGGGGATCCGGCAGGACTCGAGGAAGCCGGCAGGAGGTGTTTTCAAGTCCCAGGTTCAGGTGGGGCCCTGCGGAGCGCGCGGCCCGGAGCAGATGGCTGTGCAACCTCTGCCAGCACAGGGAGCACCGTCACCCCTGTCTCATTGAATGTGCACTTCCACAGCTGATTTTACTTCAGCACCACAAGTCCCAGCCACAAAAATCAAGTGCAGGACGCCCTCGTCTGAGCTCCGGTCACAGCACAGTGCAGAAGGTCTGGTGGTTCCCCTTACGTATCTCCCAGTCCTGGAAGTCTTTGCTTTAGCCCCTGTATCCCGGAGGAGACAAGTCCCACCTTGCAGATATGTTGATGTTCTCCTCCTGAGACATTCAGTTCAGACGCTGCTCCCATTGCAATGAGGTTTCTGAGCATGCAGGGGCTTCCTCTGCCTTCCTGCACCTTTGTCCAGAGTCTGAAATCAGTTCAGATCATCCCCTCCCTCCTTCTTTGCGACTTTCCTTCACCCACCTTGCTCCTCCTTTCTCCATCGCAGCAGGCACAGCCAAGTGTTATTAACACTTGCCACTTCGTTAGCAATCTTCTCCAGGAGGAGCAGAGGAGAAAAGAGGAAAGTGTGCAAAAATTGGAGAGTCAGGAAAGTTGGATTAAAGGAAGAGTAGCAAAGACTTGAAGGTGTGAATGAGAAAGTGCAGGAGTAGAAGGAGTATGAGAAAAATCTAACAGGTGAGAAAGAGATTTATAATTAATCCCCAGGCTGGTGAGAAAGCAGGGAATTTGAAGTCCAAGAAGTCAAGACCACACCCTTCTCTAAATTGTTCTGCTCCTGATTTACCGTGACTTCAGACAGATCTTTTTACTTTCTCCTTTTATCTCCCATCACTCTGGACCCTTTGAGTATCTGTTATTTGAGGCAGGAATTGTCTTTAACTATGTGCAGCATAAAGGACACTGCAATCATAGGCACTAAAGGATGCAAGACGTTGTTTTTAACACATCCTACAATTAGGCTCAGAAAAGTGCTTGGGGATTGTCTGCCAATGTTTATTAATTCAGACTGAATTCATTAGATAGTTACTGTCAAAAAGTGGGATGGGAAAAAATTAAAATCGTCAAAGTACATGACTGCATTATTTCTTAACTTAAATGCTTCATGATGAGATGTTTATAAAGTGGATCTAGAAGGAAATGCTAAAAAACCAAAACCAACCAAAAGTGAAATAATATGGTTATGAAAAAAAAGTTATTCATTTATGAAAAATTTAAGTTCTGAAGTGATTTTCTACTCTCTTTTCCTTTTAGTCTCAAATATAAAATCTTTTCATTCTTCCTCTGCCACACTAATTATATTTAAATACCTAAAAGTAATTTTTTCCCTTCATTTTTTCTTCCAGAACTAAACTGATGGGAAGGAGAAAAA
>VZTA01001299.1:283798-324705 GCA_013398855.1 Mohoua ochrocephala
TCACAGAGGGAAAAAAATCAGCCACCTCGTGCAGGGTATGTGGGGCAAGGAGGGCAATGGGAGACGCCCTCCTTCCTGCAAGGACAAGCCCTTCTCTGGCCTTCAAGGACACTCTGTCCTTCTCTCACCCATCCCCTGTGGCTACAGAACATTGTCTTAGGCTAAATCTTCAGCAAATCTTTCCTAAGCAGAATTAGAAGCTGTTTCGTTAAACTCCAAGCTGCTCCGACAGAGCTGAAGCTTAGCTTATCTCAGTTACAGGGTACCCAAATCTCCCGAGTTGTGCCTTTTTCCAAGTAACTGTTCAGCCACAAAGCACGCTTCCTGGTGAGCCACCTTGGATTCTGTCACACTGGCTCAAATAAAAGACTGAAATTATTCTCACGGGTTCCCCTGGTGCAAGGCCGCAGAGGAAACTCCACAGCAGGGAAAATTCGGGAATCTGGTCATATACAGAACATATAAACAAGGTCAAAGCCCTTGTTTAAACAAATAAATGGTGCTTAGGGTTATCATCACTGTGTTCTTTCATTGATGCTCCTGGCATTTACCAGAAATAGAAGAGGAACCCTTGTGTCCTACATGAGGCTGTTTGAAATTAAAGCGAGGGCTCCATGAACCTGCAGTGCAGCCACAAGAGATTTGCCAACTCAACCAATGCAACAGTTCTGGGTGTCTTTCCTCACTATGCCTGAGACGGCTTCTGTGATTTGGTCTAGCAGGATTTGGCACCACCCAGAATGATATTTCATATTCCTGTGAAGAGGGACAGAGAGAGAAAACAAGTGAGATGATAATCTTCAGGCACCCAAAGGTCTCACAGACCTAGGGAACATTTCATCACCCAAGAGCTGGAGCTGTGTCAGGGGAGGGTTAGGCTGAATATCAGGAAAAGGTTCTTACCCCAGAGGGCTGTGGGGCACTGCCCAGGCTCCCCAGGGAACGGTCACAGCCTCAAGGCTGTCGGAGCTCAAGGAGTGCTTGGGCAACGCTCTCAGGCACAGAATGGGATTGTTGGGGTGTCCTGGGCAGGGCCAGGAGTTGGACTGGATGATCCCTGTGGGTCCCTTCCAACTCAGGATATTCCACGATTCTGTAATTCTATGATAAAAACTCTCTACAAAATAACACCTCCACCCAGAAAGTCAGTCAACCAACTCCTGGGGCAGGTGTCCTGCCTGGAAGTAAGATTTTCTATCAATATAATAAAAATATAATTAGAGGAAAACATAAAACAATGCAAAAAGCGTAATTTTGCTTATCATTTTCCTGTCCAGAATGTTTTCCCTGTTCCCCCCCCAAATCACACATACACCGTTGCTGCATCTTTTCCCAAAGCTGTGACTGTCTCTGTATCAAAAGCGGATTATTTGGTGCATTGAGTATTCAACGTGTTCTCTTACAGTATTGTTGTGTTCAATGAGCTTTGCTCATCTGAATGGACACTCACTGCATAGTCCACTGGTTTAATTTGCTGCTTTGGAAACCTAAGCAGGTTACAGTATATTTAGCTATGTGTCTGTTCTTATGTGTCAAAGATAAGATTTCTGGATGCCATTTTAAAAAACAAACTTCTTTCACTTCAGTAGCTTTCTCTTTTCAGTGGTCTCTTGTTTTTAGTCTTGGGTATTTCAACTCACCTTCTCCCTACAACGAACAAAGCCTGGATATTCACTCCAAATCAGCAAAGCTCCATTGAACAAGGATTTCTATTTCTTCTTCCAGTAAGGAATTTTCTTTTGAGCTTTTAACAATTTTAGCACATCCAATCCTCACTTTTTTCACCCTTCTTTCCACAGATGTCTTAAAAGCAATGCTTGGACTTCTTTAAACTATTAATATTGTTCCCATGATGAAAATCGAAACCAGTCTATCAGGGAAGGATATGAAGGAGAACAGAAATTCACAACACACAGGGTGAAAAGAGAGTCTCCAATCTGCAAGCACTGGGCAAACAAAAAATTGTGGTAGCGACGAGGATGGGGAAACAGTAATTTGTGCTCTTTATTAGAAGTTTAGGAAGAAATCACTTGGAACTGAGAGACCCAGAAAGCAGAGAAGTGTCCATGTTGATCACTTAACAGCTGCCACAATGATGGACAAAGAGGTTTCCACGGTGTGTTCCAGGTGTGCTGTGGGTGTGGGTTAACTCCAGCGTTCAACTCAACACAGCACAGTCATCCCCTCGCTGCCCTCCAGCCTTCACCCCAAGGAGAGGCCTGGGGGAAGAGGAAAGGGCAAATAAAAGCAAGAAAACTTGGTGGTCAAGAGAAAAAAAAATCAAAATTGAAGCAGTAGAAGATGATTAAAAGAAAACAAAAGAAGTGAGACAAAGGCAACCACTCTCCACATCCCATGGGTAGACCAATACCCAGCTGGATCTCAAACAAAAGATGACTAATCTAACTAAAATCCTCTTTTTTCCCTTTTCACTACTGAGCACGATGTTCATTATCGAAATCATCAGTGTGTGAACTGCAGTTTTTGGTCACAGACCTACAACAGGATCTTATGAGCTGCTACAAGGGAAATTCACTCTACCCCGAAGAGGCCAGCATAAAGTGCCATTATTATCTCTTGCAAAAGGAGCTGTATGTGCCAGCTGCACACAGTGAATTCTTCATCTCTATTTGTGATTCTACAGCAAAAGTCACTCCAGAGTCCCTTGAGCTGGTGAAGATATTCAGACTCCTCTCTCGAGTTCTTCGCATGCTACCGGCAAACTTTTCTTTCCCACATATCCTGTTGTGTTGTCCTCCTTGAGGATGCACAATGTATTCTTGTCAAGGTTTCACAGACTTCATTGTTTATTACAGGCTAAAAATGGATTAAACTTGCTTTGTGAGCATTGTATTGATATTCTGGTGCTTTCCCAGTCTCTTGTGAAATATATTTCCTCTTTCTCCTCTGCAAACAATATCACAGCAAGCAGTGATCTTACTCAGACTGTGCTTTGTGCTGGTTGCAGAGATATCCTACTCACCAACCAGATTCGTCTGCTGTCGGTATCCCTGAACACTTGGATGAGTGTCTCAGTGTTCCCCAAGCAGGATGGGTGGCACAAAGGGCTCTGTGGCCAGACAACTACCAGGCTATTCTAATGGATGGTGGCAAGAAAGCTGTGAATGGGCTCAAGGGTCACGCCAAGAGGCAAGGAGCAAGCAGAGCCTGTTTCCATCACTCCCAAATGCAGAATTAAAGGTTTAAGTCAAGTCTTCAGCAGTGGCTGGGGAAAGGCTGGAACCCCCAGCCAAGACAAAATGCTGGCAGGTCCCAACAGAGTGGGAAGAAGCAGCTGGGAAATGTTTAGGGTTTTTTCTAAAAGGAGTTTCTGACATCTAGTTCCCCTGCATTGAACTGAATCATCATCCTCAGTGCACTTCTTAGATAACCTCAAAAATTCTGAACTCACTAATCTTTCCAAATAGGTACTTCCCCATCTTTGCATTGATCCTAAATTAACATATCCCAAATTTATCATTTTAGATAAATCCCTTTCCAGCTTCAAACTAACAACGGCAGAAATGTCATAACTTCAGAATCGAACTCCAGCTGTTCTGGGCACCCACCTTTCAGGACGCTTGTTCTGAGCATCATGAGCTTCTGGGGTTGCAGAATGAGATTTTCAATTTCCTGAGATCCAGCTTTCTAATTAGCTTTTCTAGTATTTTTTCCCGCTGGTCTGCTTCTTAGTAGATGTCTTGTAAGAAAGAAATAATAGTGGTTTGTCTTTCATTGAAGTTTAAAATAAGGCAGCAACCACTCTGAGGTCAAATCTAGGAAAATGTAGTAGGCTGAAAGAACAGTGGGAATTGGTTGTTTCCCAGCTCTGAAGACTGTTTCCTGACTGTCATTGATATGACAGTTCCTGGCCAAGACTAGATGATACAAAATAATTATTTGATCCATTGGATTCATGGGGAATTAGAACAGGCCAGACATTTGGTTTCAGGTATTCATCTAAACATTCTCTGCGGTTAACAGAAAGTGGTAATTTTAACTCTACAGGTGTAATCTTCCTGTTATCTTAGACACTGTCTTTGACATGGCTTGAATTGCCTTCTGAAATTCTCTTTCTCTGTGTTGACTCTAAAGGGAACCAAATTAGTGCTTAGATGAATTCCTAAATTTTAGAAGGATGAAGCCAGAGGATTTGAATACTTTCCTTTAGAGCTTGCTGTGGTGCATGGAAGAGCAAGCAAATGAACCTGTATCTGCTGATTTTGCCAATATTCTTTATTAGCAGTCTTTCATTTTCACTATTGTTGCTACTGTGTGGGACCAAGCACAAGTCATCAGTATTCATCACCTGCAGTTTAGTTTCCTTCTGAACTTGGACTAAGACTTCCAAAAGGGAACTACTTGTAACTCCCAGGCCATCATGAGCTGCACAGGCGGCTTCAAGCCTCAGTCTGCCTCTATCTGCAATCACTCAGCACTTCAGACCAATTAAAAAAAAAATGTTGGCAGATGAAACCCATGTGCAGTCAAATTCACGGACTAGAATGTTCAATGGATTTTTTTTTCTTATTCCTCACTCCAACATATCTATGTCCTTCCAAAATTGTTTTCATATCTCACAGAGCCTCCATAAAATTCACTTCAAAGGAGATGGCAAAGCAAGAGGCATGGATATCTCCCGATGTTTATGAAGCAGGCATGAGAAAGAGAGGGTTTAGCTTGATTTAAAAAGTTGCAGGAGAGCCACTGTCACCCAGAGTCCAAGCTAATTCTGATGAGAGTTAGAGGGTCAGTGCTTCTGTTCTGATTTCCCCATCCAGCAATCCAGCAGGGCTGTGTCAACAACCTACACTGGATGTTAGCAAGGAATAATGGTAGCACCCCCAGCAGGAAACCAACTTGTGCCACACACACACATCCCACTGCACGACTGTTCAATTGATGCTGATCCATTGCAACTGTCTGGGCCATCGTTTTCAGCCTCTGGAAGGGGTGGCTTTGTCTTTTTCTCCCTGGATTATAAATAATGGCCAAGCCACCTGGCTCTCTGCCACACAACATGGGGGGAAACTCTGTTTTCTGGAGCCTAAGGGTCCAAATCTCCAGGACAGGGAATCCAGCTTGTTCCAGCAGATTCATGCAGCCTAAATGCATTTTTTTTCAACAACAGAAGTCCAGGTCAGAATGGACCATCACCATTATCTCTGGACCAATATACCTGGCAAATACTGAATATAGGGGGAGGAATAAAAAATAACTTTTATTTTTTCACCGCTGGGTATTATTTATTATTTATTTGGGAGAAAATCTGAATCAGTGAGGAATGCCATGTTTTAGAGCAGTGCTGTTACTTTGAGATAACTGCATTTTGCCTCAGGTATGCAGTGAGTCACCAGGTTGATGGCTGGTGCATTCCAGCACCCTGAGAAGTGGAGCTGTTGTTACCTCGAAGTAACGACATGCCTTGAGCAATATTATTTCTCACCTACAAGAGGGAATTTTTAGCTCGTTAAGACAAAGCGATGCCATCGATTGTCAGGAACTATGTTGAAAGTGCTTCACAAAAACTCTGCATAAACGCAGCCTCTTGGGCTATTCTGATTAGTGGTCAGAGCAGGAAAGGACAAATCAAAATATTCAGGAATCTATTTGCAGAAACATGGTCAGGTAAACCAAGAAGGAGCTGTGGCGTGTGTACCCTATCCAGGTGTGTAGGACCAAGATCTTTGTGTGAAACACAGCTGTTTAGATGCAGCTTTTATGGCACTGTTTCCCAAGCAGCATGTTAAAGAGTGAGTATAAAAACTCCAGTTTGTTTATTTCATTTGGATGCTTCCCAAAGTAAAGACTGCTATGTACTCTGTGTGTGCACACCTCTCCCTGAGCAGTCCTGAACTCAGCTGCTGCTTTTCCACGGAAATGGGGATATTCCTAACAAGGAACTTTGCCTCCATCCTTCTTCACTTCCTGCTGCCCAGACACGCCCTGGTACCAGCAGGTTTCAGATTTCCATACCAATCACTTCATTCTCTGTGGGTTAAACATTAGGCAGAAATTCAGTCTGGGGAATCCTAGAGGTTCTTATTTCCTCTGTTTTCCCCTCTGGGAATCCATTTGCCCGTGACAGCTCTGAACCAGCCCAGACGTCCCCTCTAGAGCACTGTCATCCCCAGTGTCCCAGTGCTGTTACAGTAGATTCATACCCTGAGCTCAGTCTCTGGAGGTGAAACTACTTTTTGGATGCCAGCAATGAATTCTGAACACAGACACTCAAGGCAACTGAAAGGGCTGTGGCCGTCAAGTGTTTCTTTTTGTCGCGTTCAATTCTTGTTTTCAAGCTTTCCTTACGCTTGTGACACCGTCTCCAGGAATAAACATTTCTTTCCCTGTTAGTTATAGACCAATTCCCTCCCAGCCAGTCAGCATTTAACTCTTCCAATGTTTCCTGAGGAAAATCACCCAGCTCACCTCTGGAGGGAGTGATCTATTGTATAAAATGTGCAGGACCAACTTGGACACCTGGGATCTATTTTTAGCTCTGCTGCTGCTGATAGCTACATATTCTCAAGGGAATCACTTTACTCCTCCTCACTTCTCTTTGCATCAGTGTAATACAAGTGATAAAATACAGATCTAATACTCTTGTCAGGATTATTTGGTTTTGTGTAACTTCCACCTGGAAGCCAGACTGAGGTAACTGCATTTGCCCACCCAGTTTTTTGTCTAGACAAGATAAAGGCACGAATGCAGCCATATACTGAGGTATTTATGGGCAATGTTACAACTGAGAGCAGCATGGTTTGCAGTTATCCACACCAGCAGGATTAAACCACCATGGCAATTTTAACATCCTCTACCAAAGCCTCTTTGGACTCTGTAGATCATCCGGAGGGAAGTTCCAAGGTTTGCCTCACAAACCTCAGTATGGCAACAGGTAAAGTCAAAAGGAAGCAGTACTGACCCTGTGGTTCGTGAGAGGGATGTAGAAAGAACCTGTTTTACACAAAACCAGAGGCAGAACTTGGAAAAAACACAGTGCCAGACCTCAGTTAAACATCTTTAATCTCCAAATCATCCATCTCAACACATGTTGACAAAAGCCACTCTATAGGGGCAAAGTAATTATTTTTATTCTCTCTCTCTCTCCTTGCTGCTTCACCAATACTCAATCAATATTGTCATTAAAGCTCTGAGAATAGGTTCTGTTGGTTAATCTGTGCCTTGAGTACAACACGGACAGAAAGGAAAACAAAAACCCCTCAATCATGTCGCTCTTCCACAGCCATCACCAGCTCCCTTTGTTTGGGAAAAGGGGCACATCCATGGATGTCTCTTTCACAAACAACAAGGCACATGGTCCTGGGTTTTCAATGGGCATTTGGAGCCCAGGAGAGCTCTCTCACCAGGGGCAATTTGCAGGTAGGTCAGGTTTAGAGGATGAACTGACTGAGGTACCCTATAAATAGCCGGCTTATTGTATAGTTAGTGTATGCCTTTAACAGGCTTATGCTGCCATTAAGTCTTCTGTGGAAGAAGGGAGCCATTGTGCCACTGCAACACTGATCTAATTAGCTTTGCTGAGGATTTCTTTAACAGGTTTATTCTAACAAGTTTATTCTTTAAATGCCTGATAACTGATTTGTTATAAGTCCTTTTAATGAGTCTCTGTCTTCCTCTGTTGGTTTTAATTTGTGTTGCTGCTGCTCAGTAAGGTTTTGCATCTACACAGAAGGCTGATTGTGATGTGTTTAGGCTTTGATAAGCTTTATTCTTGTAGCAGATTCCTTTCAATGTGCTGAAGTAGGTGGAGGCAGGTATATTCCTGTAAATAGGAATGTGTGGAAAAAGGAACTTTTTTTGCATTGCATTTCAGTGCTGCGCCTTTCACCCAGAGAGGCCCCAGCAGTCTCACAAACTGCTGCACTCAAATCCTGCTTGCTGGAAGGAAAGACTCTGATTGATTTCAAGTGGGTTTCTAATCACAGACAAAATTCCTAAGTGGTGCATTCACCAACGAAATGATAAGGGGTTAATTGTGTACAAGATAACTCCAAACATGGTCTGAGCCTGCTTTTATCTCCACAGCACCCAGAGGGTCCCTTGGGTGACAGGGTGAGAAGTTCCCTAGCCTTGCACAAGAGCACCATGTAGAACATGGAGCTGTTCTGACCCTGATGCTGAAGGTGAGAGGGTTTCAAATCCTCTGACTGGGCAAAGTATCCTATTACAGCCTCTTCAAGGCTCTCAGAATGTGCAGAGATGCACACTTTTCTTTGTGCATCTCCAAACACCTCTGTTCTGGAGGCAATTAAACATAAATTTAGCTGCACTCCAATGAGACGTGGTTTCTATATTACTTCAGCAGGTAGGGAAACAAGCAAGACCTGTCAGAGCATTAATCAGAATTGCCCTACGGATCATTGGAATAGATTTTAGCTTTCCTAGGCCAGTTCTGCAATCTCAGGCTTTATGTTCTCCATGTAGAAAGAAATATCAGCTTGTTCTAGAATAAAAGAAGAAAGCACCTATGTTTAGGCCAAAATATATTACTGTTCTTCAGACACAAATAATAATTATTATTGATAATTAATAGTACAGACATAATGCTCAAATTTTAATCAAATTATGTATTAAATAAAATAGATTACTATTATATATAACCATAATTATTAAATACAGTCAAAGGGGGTGTGACCCCCATTGTTACACTGTGCACCACTTGATCCAGACAATGTGGACAGACAACTCCTCTTTTGACCTTATTCAGTCAGATTCACCTAGGCAGTGCCTCAGCCAGAGCGAGCACCATGAAATTGATGTCTGGTGGCAGAATTTTGTGTCATCTTTAGAACATTATTTTGCACAGCAAAGAGAAAAGGAGGTTCAGGGAAAAGCCAACACTTTTGCCTCTTACAATCAGGGAATCTGCTGTAAGAATGAACTAATTTCTCTGTGGAAAGGGAGGAGGAACTGCAGGTAGATGTACGTGGTCATGCAGACAGAAAAAGCCTCAATCTTCTAGATTTACTTCCTAACGCATTTAGGATAAGGTGGAAATATTCTTATCAGTTTTATAGATGAGAACCTGACAGACTGAGGGCACTTATCTGTAAAGTAAAATAGAAAAGATGTGTCCAGACAGCAAATTTAACTGTTGCTTCCAAAATATCACCCCTGTTTCCTAACCCTTGGATCAACCTTCTTCTAATGGAAGCTTTCAGTCCACAGTACCTCAAACCCCCTGACTTCATATCACCAGAAATAAGTGAAGAATTAACTATCATGGCTCTCTGTATAAAGGGAGTCTGGAGGAGGCCCTGGAGACAACTGCTTGTTCAATTTTCTTCACCTCATCTCTGCCAGTGGGTTTTTGAGGGTCTGCTAGCAAAGGTTTTACAGTTTAAGGGAAAAGGAAGAATTGAAAATTATTTTCCACCAAAATTTTACTAAAGAGTTCTCAATGTGGCAGGAAATATTTCCACCATGGGATGTTCCTTCTCAGCAGGACTTCTAAACACACAGACTAATATCTACAGGACAGACATGGATGTGTACTCCCTGATGGAATGGGATTTTATTTAAAAATATCAGTATTTTGACCCCAAACTTTACATGGAAAAGGCTTTTGTCTCAACAACACTTCTCAATCACAGGATTCTACTTACGTTGAAAACAAAGAGAAAGAAACTTTCAGTCTGGCCCCCTGAGATGTGTAGATCAGAGGCTGGGACTCCAACTTGGGTCCTTGTGTGACTCCCCTGGGGTCTTTGATGCAGAGAGTGCTATGATTCATACTGTAGTATGATTCTGTCCCAGTCCTCTCCACAAACCCCCAGGCAGGGGCTGGCATCAAGGAATGTCCATGTTTTACTCCTGGAGCGCATCCATATCTACAGTCACAGCCCCTTCCCCTCTACACAACCTATTACAGAAGTAACTTGAGCCAGGACAAGGAGAGGCTCTGAGGGCAATCGTCCCACCCCATCCTCACCAGCTCATACAGTGCTCTCCAGTTCTGTGACTCAGCTGTGATGATAAAAAGCCATTTCAGCTTTAGCCAAAGCCTAACCTTAGTTATTAACAGTACAGGTTGTGCAGAGACAACCTGTGCTGATGGAGGTTTTCTTTTAGCATTTCTGAGTAAGAGTGAAACCTCATCCCCAGGACTCCCCGGTTTTTCTTGCAGCCTATTGGTATAAATCCTTACCCTTAAAATAAAAAGCCCCTTCCCCCACCATGGCTCCCCAAAAGTCACCACTTATTCCCATCCCTGCACCTGCAGTTTTATGTGAGCACAGGACAGTGCCTTGGAGTGTAAGTGATGAATGTCCGAGCTGACCTCCATAGGCTCAGATCTTATCTATCCCTGGAAGCAAGGCCAGCTCCTCCCAATCAGCTTCTCTGTGCAGGGATAATAAAACAAGATATACCTTCCCTCCCCACCTATTTAACACAGTTGTTTAATACAGTAATTCTGGGAGAATGTGCATGTGGGGAATGACTTACTGTTATTGCGTGCATTTAGGGCAGCCTGAAGATTCAAAAACAGAGATAAAAGTTCTATTATCCAAAGGGCCCCTTTGCCCACAGCAATGTTTATGAAAATCATTTTGTTCCCTTGCAGTTTGACTTTGTTTTATTAAACAGCACAGCATTTTAAAAGGAGCATGGAAAAGAAATACATGTGCTTGCTGGAGCCACCTCAACTAGATCAAGGATAACCTCTCCCATCTCTCTGCTGCCTTCTGAGTAGATCCACGGTCCTGGAAATGAAGAGGTAGGATTTAAACAATACATCTGTTTTCCTGCTTCCTTCATTAAAAAAAAAAAAAAAAAAAAAAAAAAAAAAAAAAAAATNAAAAAAAAAAAAAAGAGAAATAGTCCATTCATAGCTCCTTACACCAGCAGAAAAAACACCTAAGTCTTATTTAGCAGAGAAGAGCGAACAGCACGCTCCACTGCTCCAAATTCCTTTGTTATTGACTATGAAAGTCTCCTACTCTTCAGTCATTATTGTTACTTTGTTACTTTTAAGAACAGACTCTTCATTTTAGGACATTCTAGATTCTAAAACCTCTTCTTGCCTTTCAGACATGAAGCTCCTCAGACCAGGTATGTCTCTACTTATGTGTCTCAACATCCTCTGGTACAACAGAGCCCTGATCTTTGCAAGAATTCTGAATTTCTCTTCTATTACAATTAATGGTAATTTTTTCCTGATGATTCACTAGAGTAATTCCATCGGTTGCTACATGAAACATGGAGAATGTTCCTAAGGCTTTAATGCATGTTCTTTCTGCCTTCTGAAGGTTATTCAGAGCAGGAAAAATATCAGTATCTCGCCACCTGGAGTACTGGGTCCAGTCAAGCTCCCCAGCTTTGGAGGGCTGAGGCATGCAGGAATGTTTACAGAAGTGTAGAAATAACATCCTTGCCATTATTCTTTTAATTAATGGTTGGTTAATGCTGATCCCAACTTCTGACTGCTGCACGTTCAGTGGTAGAGCAAAGGAGGTGAAACGAAAATTCTGTGCATTTATATTAGAAAATAATATAGAGAAAATAGTATGGATGGCTAGAAAATACTATATCCTGCTAAAAAGAAGATGGTGATATAGCAGGTCTGTCCAGTCTTGAGAAGGGAAAGCTCCAGGAGAAAAATCCATGAATTTACACCACACATGTTGCTCACTTCCGGTAAGTTAAAGCATTAAAAAATTGCAGCTTTTTGTCTCTAGATACCGTGCGAGGTATTTTGTGTAAAATACAAAATTAACTTAAACAGAAAAGGATATTTTGACTTCTATTTTCTGATCCTTTGGAATGGTCACAAAAGATATTTCTATTATTTCTCCGGCCATGAAAACGTGATTCCTAAAGTAGGTAGCTGGAAGATGAACTATCCAAATTATAATATGGCACCTGGATATGGGTCTTTTTCTGAAAGCAATTGATATTATCAGATTTATAATAACTCACTTAAAATTATATCAGTGCACATCACTGATGAAATCCTTCTTTCCATATTTTGGCAGGATGACTTGTGATAAACCTTGCACTTTTCATCTCTTTTCAAGTAATACAAATTCTTAGATTTTCCCTTACTGATGTTCCGTCGTCCTCTCTGACTCCCTTGTCAGGCTCCAGCAAACACTGTTTTCTCGGGGATAGGAATTACCAATATCCAGTGATCTTTTATTACTTCAAAATGTTGCCAGACACTTCTTTTGTGATGTGCAAAGCTTTCAGCCAGAGCCAAACCCCAGCGAGCGTCTTCATCACGTGAATATGGTCACAATGTTATGTTATTTCAGTAGCGAATGAGCAAAAAAACCACCACAAAGGGCCAGGGTGACGTGTAAACAAGGCAGCTGACAGCAAACATTATACATAAACCCCTATCCCAGGGTTCCTGGAGAGCCCCCTCCCACAGAACCAGAGGTAGGAGAACAATCCAGCCCAATTGGCTCCTCCACCCGCCGTATTTTCCAAGCCTTGATTAGATTCTGCAATCACAGATCAATTGATAATTTCATAAAACCAAGTGAGTGGCTGTCAGCACTGCAATCAGCCCAGGATGATGTGTATGCATTGACCTTCAATCCCCTGCCCAGGAGTGTGTGTCAGAGATAAAATGCCTGTTTGGAATGCCTGTCCCTCCCACTCTCCCCAGGCTATTGCTCTTTATGGACTGAGTGAGCTTTTGTTTAATTGGTTATGGCAACAGGAGAAAGAAATAATATCAATACTGAGCCTGCCTCCAGTGGCTCCTGGGTGGCTGCAGAGAGAAGGCTTTGCCTGACAGGTGGCCCTCAGGAAAAGTTTGCAAGACTGCTCCAAGGAAAAAAAAAAACCACACACAGATTTTTAGCTCCACAACAGAGGAGGGAGATTCTCCCGTGCCTTAGTAATGCAAGCGAAATAAGAATAACGGAAAATAATTTTTCCACATCTTTTCAACCCATGCTCTGGAGCTGGCGGTCCTCCCTTCTCCAGTGCCTCAGTATGCACTATGGCATGGCATAGATACAAAGCTACTTCCCTTTTCTGTCCTTCCTCTTTTTCCCACCCATCCCACTGGACATCCATCCTTGAATTGAGTATCCATATTAGCCAAGACGTGGGAAGTGAGGCAGAGAAGTAAATTGCCAAAACCCACTCAGAAAAACCATCCTGGATCCTTTTGAAAGCACCAGTGTATTTCTTATCCGCTTATTATGTTCGCTATTTCATCCCAAATAAATGCAGCGATTCCTCTTCACTCATCTTCCTATGTGAGCCTCCCCAGTCCTTTTTCCTGCAAGCACTCGGTTATTCTCAGAGCCTGGTGAAGAATTTATAAGCCATATATAAACTCTTTTTCCTGCTGCCAGAGTATTCCATGAATAGATTTTAATTTTCTGAAGCATCTTTGCTGTGCAAATCCATCAAGATCACAATCCAGACTCCCGTCCTAACAGATGCTCGGGAATGTTCACGAGCTGATCAATACCAGGCAGAATTGGTCACTTAAACCATAAGGTCCTGTTGAACCTGTTTCCATATTAGATGATGGCTCACAAACACTTGCAATTAGGGGCTCATAAAAAGTTTATGCAAGTTTTCATGCAACATTGCATTCAGCAAAACAGGAGCATGCAGCCTCACACAGCTTGGGAGGGAACACAATGAGAGCTGGCTCCTTAGACATTCCAGCTGAAGTTCCCAGGATCCTTGTGTTGAACAACTGTTCCACAATTGCCTCTCTGATTACGAATAAAAATATAAACCCTTTTGACTTTGGGATAAACATGGCATGAAATGTGAAATCAACCCACGTTGTACATCATTTGGAATGACCAGTCACATGCAGAGTCTAAATAATTAGCAAAATAATTAATAACCTGCCAAATAAATAGCACACATAATTAGGTATGGACAAAAATGAGAGCCTAAGTACGTGTGCTCCTGGAGTTTGGGTTGTAGTGAACAAGCTTGGAATGTCAACAAAGTTTTCAGCCATCATTGCATAACCTGGCTGGGTGACTTTGGGAAAACTGTAGGCATGATGCAATGCGGGTCTTGATATTATTCAGATAAAATTACATCTCTCTCACTTCTACTCTCCCCTGTCGATTAATACTCCCCTAACTTCTTTTTATGGCATCTCTGTCCCCAAGAACTTCTGTGGAAGAGACAGGATTTACTTTTCTTCAAGCCCAGCTCCGGTAACTGGTGGTGGGCAGCCAGAACCACATGGACAGAGGATGTTCCCCGTAGTTTTCACCATAATATTCCCCCTCGCATCTCCAGAATCACGTCTCGGGCCTGCCTTTCCCTCACTGAGTTGTTTTTCTCCGGATGCATCATCATTCAGGCTACTTCCAATGACACTTTACAGCTTACGGCTCCTGCGGGACAAGACAGAGGGAGTTTTTGCAGGAAGAAAATTTTCTGAAGAAAATTTTTCAAACCTAGAATCACAGAATGGTTTGGGTTGGAAGGGACCTTAAAGCTCATCTCATTCCACCCCCTGCCATGGGCAGAGACACCTTCCACTGTCCCAGGTGACTCCAAGCCCCATCCAACCTGGCCTAGAACACTTCCAGCGATAGAAGTGTTCAATTTTTGACTTCCTTCCACTTCTGAGAGAGCTGCACAAGAAAACACTGATTCACCAAAGCCAGAGGAAGCTGCTCATCTCCATGGCCAAGACCAGTAGCATTAGTTAAGACAGCCTAATGCCATGAGAATCCAGAAATCTTCTCCAGAAATCAGTGCACGGCCACCTGGTAGGAGGACATTTGGTATAGATGCCTCACCTCAAACATCACACTGGACAAACAGGAGCTTTGTGCAATCCCTTGGAGCATCCCAAGGAGCCATCCATCACCGGAGGCAGGCAACACACAGGCTGGCCAAGTGGCACAGTAAGCAAATCCCATCTCTCTGGAGAGGAGCATTCCCTGCAGTTCCCAGCATACAGCCAGGGCTCCATCTGTGGTTGTGCTGAGCCAGGCCTCTCCCGGGCGGGTGTGGGGAGGGAGCCTTGGCTGCATCTTCCCCCCCTGGGGCTGATGTGATATATGAGGCGCAGGTGACACTTGGGTCAAGTGAGCACCTGTTCTGCGGAGGCCTCAGGGGAGTTTTACTAACATGGGAAGAATTTATTTTAACAGCAAGAAACTGGGGGAGATTAGCACAGCACATTCTCTCCCTGGGAGTTGTAAACTGCTGGAATTCACTTCTCCCCTTTGGGATGCTGCAAAGAAGAGAGGAAGGGCTTTATGATTGAAAGCTGGTGTCCGTGTTAGCTTGAAATTTGGATTGCAATAGACAAGAGATATCCTTGGTCTGCAAACAATGACAACCCCATGTCTGCAGCATGGAAGCTGGAAGGCTGAGCCCATTTATATTTTGTCCAGAGGATTTGGGATTTTTGTTAAGACAAGGGATGGCTTCCATAAAAACACCATTTGGAAAGCAGGGACTAAAACCATAGTCATGCACGTGCACATTCAATATCTCATCTAAGTACCTTTGCCTGCTGCAAGGTTAAAATAAAGGATTATTATTAATAAAGAAGCCCCTTTCCCTATTTCATCTGGGCCTAAAAAGCCAGGATGCATACATCATTCCCTACCCAGTCAGTCAAAAAAAATAAACCCCATTTCATGGTGAGGGCTAGGAAAGGGTCCTACAGATCATTAGTCTGGGTTCTGAGGGAAGCTGTGGCCTGTGTTTGTCACCAGCTGATGGTGTTTTCATAGTTCATGTAAAAATTAATTGCTTGCCTTAGTTCAGTTTCCCATGACTGGGTAGGAATTGCGCAAACCCAGCCTGGGGTCAGCATCCTTACAAAAAGAGCCATGTCTAGGCTTTAATCCTGGAGAGAGGAGAAGTGTGTTGGACATCAGTCCCAGGGAGAAGGGTAAATGAAGTATTTGGTCACATCACAACACTGCAGAGAATTTCTGATCTCTTTGTAGAAACAGTGGAAAAGGGAAGCAAGAGGTAAAAAAAAAAAATAAAAATTAAAACCCTCTTTTTTCCCCACTTGTCTTTAAAATGTTGATTTTGACTGTTGTTTAAAAATTACTCTCTTTTGACATTTCCTTTAATGTTGCTGTCTTACTCAAAATAGTTTCAATGGTAAAAAAATAAGTGCAACACTTTCCCTGACCCTAAATGGAACTCATTTTGTTGTTCTGGTTGCATTTTTTTTTTTTTTACTTTTCAATTTGCTAAGAAAGCTGTTATTCACCAGCCCTGCTGGAATCGCTTCTCTTCCCTCACTCCCACTGCTGGTACTACTGGCATCAATTCAGCAGATGAACAGAGGATTTCAGTCTTCTAAAGATGCCAATCCCACACCTTTCAGAAATGCCAACTGTAACTTTCTGATAGCAGGGAATTACTGTGCTGGTGCAGGCAGAGGCTGGAGCCCAAGGACAGAGCCAGCAGCAGAATCCAGGCTGGGGAGCCTCGGCTGCTCCATGGAAATCAATCATGGACAGCTTGTTTTCCACAAGGGCCAGTTGAACACATCCCAGTCTACCCTGATCCCTAGATATAAGCAAGGATCACAAAAACAGCTCTTCCTCCTCCTCAAGAGGACTCAGGATTTAGACAAAGGACTTTGCTAAAGAGGAGAGGGGCTCATCCAGAGATTAATGGGAGCTTGTAGCAGCACCTCCCTCCTCTTTGTTGCTCAGGGACAGGGAAGGGAAAATGCTTCTCTCAGTGTGGCCTCTGCCAGCTGAGCATCTGCCTGCCTGGCCAAGTGTGTCTTGTTCAAAGGAGCAGCACTCTCACCTCACCAGTGGCTGGCTGTTCTTCAGCAATGCCCCTCTCTTGGAAATGGTTGCCTCCCACTATGGAAAATAAATCACTTCCAGTGACAGACTCCTCCACGAAGAGCCACTGTGGACAGAGGAAAGATGACTTTCTGTTCCTGGGATTCCCTCAGCAGTAGTCCTCCTGTGGTCCTGACATACAAAAAATCCCTACATCCCCCCGCAGAGACTTTCTCAAGGCCATATAATCCCCCCACACTCCCATTCACACCCTCAGCCATCCCACTGATGCAGGGCAGAGCCAGTCGTGGTAATTAAAAGGTAGCAAAGCTCCTCGTCTGCATGAATAGGGGACAAGTCAATACAGTTCAATCTGCAGCTGAATTGACTGCAATCAATTCCTCTCTCCGCCCGTCCAAGGCTGCAGATGTAAAGTGCTCACAATCTGATCAATGGTGACCTTGAGAGCAATGAAGAGACAAAGCCACACTGCAAACAGGGGGAGTGATGGAGGGGAGCCTTCAGAGCAGGCAGGAATGAAAGGGAAAGCTGACCTTAACCTTCCAGAGCCAGGCAAAGGTGCAGCCTGGACAGCTGGGGAGGGCCAGCAGCCTGTGCCACACGTGGGCTCGTGCCCTCTGTCATCAGCCCTCCAGGAGGAGCCGCAATTGCTCATCCCTCAATCAGCTGCATCACGATGAGGAGCGGGATTAACCAAGGAGTAGGATGGTTCTTGCCCAAAAGATTTTTGGAGTGATAACTGAAAAGATATCACTACTCCCTATCAACCTCCTCCATTCTGCAGGGGGGTCACGATGAGGAAATTAGAGAATCATAGAATGGACTAGATTGGAAGGGACGCCTCCCACTAGACCAAGTTGCTAGTGAAAGGTTTCTCCCCGCCATGGCAGGGGGGTTGGAGCTGGATGATCTTTAAAGTCCTCAAAAACAGATGGTACAAATCATCCAATGCACCCCAGCATCTCCACTTGGCCTTAGGACATCTGTCCACCCCAGGTAACTCCTGCAAAGTTGTCTGAAGACATTGTGTCTTAGCACTTTCCCCTTCTGACCAGCTTCAACCCAATCACCAGTAATGAATTAATAATAAATCAATCATTCCCTGATTTCATTTTCAGCCTGCAAGATGGAAGAAAAAAAGAAAAAAAAAAAAAAAAAGGATCTTAAAATAATGCTCTGCAATGGGTTGTGTCTGTCTCTGGCAAATGCAATTTAACTGCCTTAATGAAATGCTAATTGGTAGAAAATATATATACAAACCATCCTGAATACTCCTCTAATTGAATTTCCTTTTTCTACATCTACAAAGCAAAATGCTCAGTGCAGAAAGAACAGTAAACAGACTCAAAGGCTGTCCTTTCTGAGACGGGTTAAAATCACAAAGAGCTGCACAAAGGTTCATTTGGAATAGCACCATTGTTGTTCCTAATTGTGTGTGTGTGTGGTGTCTGCATGTGGCAAAGCTAAAGAAAAAATGATGTTTATAAAGAGCTGCTCCTTTGCCTGATGGACTGGAGGCGCTGATCCGACAATTAAAGCATCATCTCAGTAATAGCCATAAATAAACAGCAGCATTAGAACAGCCTGGCAATAAAGATGGTATTAAAAGGAGAACAAAATGAGAGGCAGCACCAAATGGGAAGGGGTGAAGTGGAAGTCACATTGATCCGCCCTGTCTGCCTCACCGAGGAGAAGGAAACAATGAGATGAATAAGCGTTGGGGACCCCCAGTGCCCCCCAAAGCTGCTACAAAGGAAGAGTAGCACGGGCTTCTAGCTAGGGGTGATAGGTGGGACTTCTAGTCAGAAGGAGTGAAAAAGAGAATAAAGTGGACACAACCAGGGCTGTTTAGAAAATTCGCATGGAAGCTTGTACAGGAAAGCATTGGTTTGTCAAAATCCCATCTTCTTGCAGGCTGGGGTCAGCTCTGACCCTTCCTCTACAATTCACAAGTTTTGAGTTGTCAGAAGCGTGACACTGTCAAAGTGCCAAGTTCCCAATTTAAGTTGTAATGACTTTTCCTACAGAAATTGTAAATCACTGCACTAGAAGAGTTTAAGGGGGGAAAAAACCTAACCCAAATCCCTCAATTTCAAACACAAAATGCCATCTGACCTGACAAAGATACCAGCCACTCCCCACAAAGTACTGTCCTCACATTTCTGCAGTTAAAAGTTTTTGTCCTCTTTTGAGAGGAAAAAAGTGCTGACACTCTGAAAACTCCCTCCCCTGACCTGAGACAGCCACGTCCTCTCTAGAATGGACATCCTTGACTTTGCCACTGGCAAAGCATCACCTGACTCTTCAATGCAGCCTCAGGTTTCTCAGGCAGGACACCAGCAGTGCTGGCAGCCCCAGTCCAGTGGTCCACACAGGCAGTAGGTTTTCTGTGCTCTATCAGCATTACTATCTTTAAACCCTCCTAGAGATTTTAAATGCCTCCGCAAATAGCCCATCCAGCTGAGTATAATTACCTTAATTAAAACTCCACCTCATCCTTCTGACTGGAAAGGTTCATGTGTTTGCCTTAATGATCTCCTTAGCAGCAGGCTTAGAAAGTCCTTCAGTTCCTCTGCTCCTGGGGTGAGTTTTGGGGCTGAGGCTTCCAGGGAATGGATGGCTGACAGAGGTCTCTGTTCTCCTCTAAGCACCGATAATGTCTGGCTATTTCTTTTCTCTATGAGATGGGAACCTTCCAAACCTTCAAAGTCTGGACTTAGTGTCCTGATGCCATGCCAAGGAAAGGGGATGACATGGTTATCTATGCCTGGCTGAGGACAGATTGGAAGATAGCAAGGGCCATAAGGCAGCAGGAAATGCTTTTCTATGTGGTCTAGAGCAGCCAGGGATGTTTTTTCACCTCTGGTCTATAAACAGAAACTCAGTTTTGTCTCTGCTTCCCAAGGAGCCCTTATGGTTCACAGAAAGCAGAGAACAACCACTTTTGACATGCATCCTACTTACCTTCTGTCCTCTTCCCGGGGCTATGTCTATGCGAAGTTAACCCCTCTCTTCCTGTTGGGGTTTAGGATTCTTCCTTTTGCTTCTTTCTCTCAGGGAATTTTCTCCCATTTTTGTTGCTAGGAGACAATAACGACCGGGTACTTAGGAGAGACAAAAGAAGTTTCCAAGCTCAGGGGAGGATGGTACTTCACTGCGCTCCTCTTACCTGAGGATTTCTCTCGGAGGGGCAGAGGCACTTCGAGAATTGGGCCGGGGAAAAAAAGGGGCTGGGGCAGCTGCTAGCTCCTTCTTGCTCTCGGCATTCGGAGGGGAAGGAGGCTGCAGAAGAATTCGCTACCACTGCGGGGTTCTGTCTTCTGCGGCCTTCTACCACAAGTGGAGCTCCGCTCGTGGGAGCGGCCGTTGCACTGGGCCCTTATTAACGCCCTCCCTCACCAAACAGGGAACCCTTCACCATCTGCTGGGGTGCCTCAGGGGAAAGCCCGGGATCCCCGAGCCCCCTCCCCTGCACGGGAGCCTCTCTCGGCCGTGTTCAGGAGCCGGGCAGCCACGGCTCAGCCCCCACCGTTTCTCTGCCGCCGCTGCGAGGTTTCTTTGCTGCACTGTAACTACTCGCACCCCCTGCCCTGCCGGGATGCCCCGCAGTTCTGGGATGCCCCGCAGTTCCAGCTACGGCTGCGCAGTTTCTGGTACATCTCATCTACCACTCTGGGATTTCTCTGGTCCCGGCCGTTCCAGCTTGCTGCTCCGAGGTTCCTGCTACAGCCGCTTTTGCTATCCAGAGGGGGCCCCGGGATCGGCTCCCCCGTGAGTTCACAAAGGAAGCCTTTTCTCCATCCCTTCCCGGCTCGGCCCGGCCGCCATTACCGCGCGCTCCCCGAGCCCGCGCCACAGCGCCCCCTGCAGGCGCGGGGGAACCATCGCACCCGCCCTGCCTGTCTCAAACCAAGGCCCTTCCTCCCAGTGTTCCCTCCGGCCTCATGGCGCCCACAGGCGGGTCTGGTCATAGTCGTTATGTGTTAGCTACTGGGACTCTTGGACAGCAGGTTGTTCTAAAAGGCCGTTCCTGCTCGTCACTCCCTAATCCTTGTTCTGCTGTTGTAGAAAAGGTAATCGTCAAGCAGGAAGTGTGCCTCAGTTTTTGGCTGTTGGAATGAGGCAGCAGCAAAGTCTGGCTTGAGTGGATCTGGAAGATGAAATCCTGGCTGCCTCTTCCTCTTCACTGGGTGTGCAGACACCAGCACCGTTTCTATTTCCTTGCTGCCATGAAAATTGCCTTATTGAATTTTTAAATAAACTGTGCTGGTTGGAATATCTAAAGAGCCTTTGCACAGACCCTGACGGGACTCTTTTTTTTTTAAATTAAAAATCTTGGCCTCAGGCAAAATGGAAATGTCTTCAGATTTGCAATCAGTGCTCATGTAACATATCTGAAATGCAGTTTATAAGCTGGTGATTTGATGGGATTTGTTTCTGGAGGCGGTAATGGATGGATTTGTGGAACCTGGGAGCCCAGGATGCCATGACACAAATTGCTACCAATGACGATACCAAGGCATGAGGGGAGAATAGGAAAGAACAAGAAAAGAACAATCCAGTTTTAATTGCTGAGTTGCGCGTGGGAGTCACATTGTCCTCTCCTGCCAACCTCCTCCTCATCTTTGTGTTTAACCCACTGAGATGTCCAGTTTGCTTCCAAGTGGAAAACGTCTATGAGCCCCAAGAACATCCATCTCCGATAGAGATGGGAAATTATTAATAAACACCTGCTAAATGCTGAATAGGAACTGTCACAGAGAGCCTGTTGAGAAGAAAAAGGCTTGAACTTTGTCCTGAGGCTGTTTTCCCCAGTCACTGATCTGGATCATTTCATTAGCTGAGGTCAAAGGGAAATCCTTCTGGAGGGAGGCCTGGGGAAGGGGGAGAAGCAGTGAGAGAAATGCCTTCCTCTCTCAACTGCAATGGCCTTAGCTAGGGATTAAATAGATGAGCGAGTCCCTAATTATGCCTGGGTTAGATAGTAAAGAACACCAGAGGAAGGAGTGAATAAGGGAAGATAGGACTGTTTATTGAACAGGAGAGGGGCAGAGCTGCCCAGGGAGATGCAGAGAGGCCAGAGCTGTGTGTAGGAGAGGTGGATGATTGGGGTGGTTTGCCCAGTCCTCATCCAGAGCATGCAAATACAAGTGGTGCAGAGATTCATCAGTCATTGCTCGTGCCAGGCTTACACAAGCTGGGAAAGCCACAGATCATCGTGCAGAGCTGGGCTGGAATCAGCTGCTGCAAGGATATCTGCTCTGGGATGGAGCCCCTTGGCTGCAGCTCTTCTTCCTCTGCACCTCCACACCAGGCTCATTTGTTTCCTCTTCCTGGGATATCTCACCTGGAATAAGCACGAAGGGAACATTCACCATATACATGGACCACAGAGGGCCCAAGTCCTGCAGCACTTGGGGATCACACCTTGCTACCAACAATGGGCTGTCCTCGCAGCCTGTAATTCACACCCTGAGATGTCCTACAGGCAATTACCTCAATATGGCTAATCCAGGGGTAGCACTGATCTCTCCCAGCCCACATGAATTCAGTGCCAACCTTCTTTCCACATGCCACCACGTTATGATGACTTTACACATCACTTTATGACACATAGCAGCATCCAGCAGGATTTGTGCTAGGCACCATGCAGAGGGAGTGCACCCCACCTGAAACCAGTAAGAGTGTGTGGGGTTTGGCGGAGATGGAGTTCATTTTCCCCATAGCAGCCCTCATGGTGCTGGGATGTGCATTGGTAACTGGGAAGGTGCTGGTAACACACTGGTGCGTCGGTTCTGCTGAGCACCAAGGCAGTCTCTCCAACATTTCCCCCTCAGCAGCCGGCTGGGGATGGGCAAGATTTTGGGAGGGATCACAGCCAGGACAGCTGACCCAAACTGACCAAATGGGTATTCCATATAATATGATGTCTGCTCAGCAATAAAAGCTTAGAGAAAGGAGAAGCAGGGGAGCATTTGCTATGATATTTGTCTTCCAGAGCATCCTCTACGTGTATTGAACCCCTACTTCCTGCTGATGGAAAGTAAAGAATAAGTCTTTTCTTTTCTTTTTCTTTGCTGCTGCTTGGGGCATTTGCTTTTGTTTAATTAAACTGCCTTTACCTTGACATGACTTTTTTCCATCTTATTTTCCCCCTTTCTCCACCCTGCTGAGAAGAGGAGTGGTAGAGAGGCTTGGTGGGCACCTGTTGTCCCGACAAGGTCAGCTCCCCTCAGAGAAGCAGAAGCAAACCAAGCAGGTTAATGTGTCTTTTGGAGGTTGCAGAGCCTACGTGTCTGTCTCCAAAGGTGTGCAGCCTCAAGGTGAAATCATTTCTTCACAGCTGAGTTTTGCCTAAGGCTGATGTTGAAGGAGGAACAGGCTCATGGGCAGATTGTGCAATGCTGAGGAGGTCAAAAGGATAGAAGTGCTGGGATATCAGGGCTGAGCTGTGGGACAGGGACAGGAATGTGCTGAAGGGTTGAGAAGCTGCTCCCTGCTCTGGGAAAGGGGGCAGGTCGGTGCAAAGCTGGGCTCCACGTACTGGGACAGGCCTGGGAAACATTGATTTTTTTTTCTCTGCCTCTCACCCAAAATGGTAGATGATGCTTATCCATCATTATTATGTCACTCTGCATAGGGATGGCCCAAAGGCTCCGCAGAGGTCAGCGGGCTGATCCATAAAAAGGCACCCAGAGATGAGCTCACTTCTTTCACATGGAAAAGGAGTGGGTGAAATCTTTAAATCTCTGGAGTCAGAAACAGTTCGGAGTCTTGGTAGCTTGAAACTCCAGTTTTCAGTATGCATCATTCTTGTAAATGCAACTGACTCCATCTCTAACTGCCAAGTGCTATTTCAGGGGTGTTCATTCCTCCCTAGGACATGTCTTGTTAGGAAATGTCTTGTTTCTTGGTTGAATCCAGAAACAGATTGTGTCTGAAGAGCAACCCAGTGGCAAAATCCCTCGTGGCTCATTTAAAGATACCATACGTGGACAAATCCCTTTATTATTACAGAAATTACCTTTAACTATCCATGTCACTCACAGCTGGACAAGATCCTATGACCCTGTGGTTGCAGGACCATCCTGAAGTTCAACCGCATGAGACACTGAGTGTGAGACTCATCTCCGACTCCCATGAGAAGTGAGGGCACCCAGCACCAGCCTGGATAGGACTTTTTCTGGAGGCAGGAAGAGAGCAAAGGTAAATAGGTGTAAGAGAGAGAGGGACAGAGGGAATGAAAGGGAGAACAACTATTGGAGAGCTTCATCATCTCCCTGTCTAGAAGATATTTCTCCATTGACTCTATTTAAAGTCAGCCTCAGGCTTGTGGGCTTGGAGAGCTTTTAGCAGATGAAAGAACTCACTCATCAGGCAGAGGTTTTTTGATATATTTTTTTTCTCTCCCCAGCTCTCCCGGGTCTGTTTTAAAGCCATATCAGCAACTGTTGAAAACTGTCAGATGCCTTTGACAGATCAGTACTTTACCGTGGAATCTGCATGGCCCGTTAGCCAATCAAAATGCAAATTTGGGATACATTTAAAACACAAGCTCCCAGTTTGTCTACCAAATGCTGTTGGAAAGTCATGAAAGCAATTTAGCTGTTGCTGGGACTGCACCTTCTCTTCGGTCTCCATTCTGGCAGAGCTCTGCTGTGTTTTGCCGGGAGGGAATGTGTGTGCGTGTTGGAGAGCGTGTGTGCGCGCGCGAATGCCACAGGCGTCATTCCCAGGCTGGGAGCATAAATCTTCCCCTCTGACTGAGATTTATGGCTCAGCCACAGGGCTCCCAGCACCTCCCAGCATAGCACTGCTCCTTCAGATCGGGACAAGCTCAGGGATGAGGTTTGGGAAGAGGGATGGATGCCCAGGCTCTCCTGCCCTGCGTCCCTTCCCTTCCTTTTCCAGGTGGTAGGGGGGTGACAGTGCGAGGCTGGTGCCAGCAGCTGACCCTGGGCAATAATGAGAGCCATTTAATGGAGGCTGAGTCAACAGGAACATGCTTGCCTTTCAACAAACAAACACTCTCATTCCCCCTCCTTGCTCTTCCCACTAGGAGCTTTCTGCTGAGGGAAATGTGTGGATCAGCACCACAACAGAGGAGCATCTTTGATTTACCTCCTGATTAGGTACAATTGGCATCGTGGTGACACCAGCTCTTCCTGTCCCTCCGTCCTAACCCTGGTCCCTGTTCCCAGTCAGAGCGTTATCCATTCATTCCAGTCTGAGAACCCAGTCTGAGCCAGCCTAATTAGTTTTCTTTACTTTTCTACCAGAAAACTATTTTTTCCCCGCTCTTTTTAAACTTTCTGAAAGTAAAGGTCTACTTTGTCTGAAAATAATTTATTACCCCTGAAAATACCCCTTCCTCCCATAATAATCCTCCAGTTCTGATTTAAAGCCACCTTGCAAAGGTGGCGTGAGGGGTTCTGTTTTTAACAAGAACTAGAACTGCTATACACAAGACTGTCCAGCTCATTCTTTAGCCAGAAATGGCATTGTTTCATGCAGACGGATACATAAAAATTAACCCATACACTTTTTAAATGGGGCTGGGGGAAAAAGGCCAGTTGCCTGTTATGTAAGTTACCTATTTATAGTAGTTGTACTGAGCCCGCTGCCATCCCATTATGAAGCACTTCTTACCCCCAGAGGCACAGACCTGGGAATCTGCAGATTCTGCCACACAGGACATTCTCTGGCATTACTCAAAGCTGGAAACAATCTCCCAGTGAACTGAGTTTACTCCAAAGAAAATTCTTTTGCACTTATCAGATTTGCTTAATAAAATGGGTAAACCTTTCCTGCAAGACTATTTGGAGTGATTTTTAAATGTTCCTCCTCTGCAAACGGTTGGGTTTATGGTGTTCCCCTCATTCCTTTAAGGTCTGGATTCTCCCTTTGCCTGCAGTCTGCCTCTTGTCTGGCTCTCTGAAGCAGCCAGATGGTGTAATTTGCAGGTACCTCCACAGCACTTACTTGTCTGACATGCCTGAACTGATTGAAACATGCACAGAAACCTTTGAAACCTCATTGAAGTGGTATGGATAAAGCCCTGGAATGTGATAGATCTGGGAGACAGAGCAGGTACATTCACTCCTGGAGACTGCACAGCACAAAGCTCCAGGGGAAGGAGTTTGTGCCTGCACAGGGGGGCAGGGGATGAGACTGAGGCTCCGTGGATGCTGTGGATCTTTACAGGACCACTTGGCAGTACATAATTATGGTCTGGTTGCTCATGTAGTGTGTCTCCCTGCATTTATATGTAGGTGTATGTACTAGCGAGTACATGATTCTATAATTCTGTGATTGTATACATGACTCCCCTCATTCTTGTGTGTCTCCATGCTCTGTGTGTGTGGTTGATGTTCATATATTTCACCTAATCATAGACTCACAGAATGGTTTGGGTTGGGAGGGACCTTAAAGACCATCCAGGCCCGCTCCCTGCCATGGGCAGGGATGCCTTCCACTGTCCCAGGGTGCTCCAAGCCCCGTCCAGCCTGGCCTTGGGCACTTCCAGGGATCCAGGGGCAGCCACAGCTTCTCTGGGCACCCTGTGCCAGGGCCTCACCACCCTCACAGGGAACAATTTTTAAAAAAATACTTTCTTTCTTCTTGGGCTTCTCTCGCTTCTTTCTTTAGGAGTGTGTTGTCAGATGCCAGAGAGCTCTGGTAAAGGGGTCAGTGAGCTGGATCAGCCTTGAGGAGACTGGGACCAGTGGGTGATGAGACTCCTAGGAAGAGCTGCAGCAGAATCTGGGAGTGGAACTTCATGGGGACACTTACAAAGAGCAGGGTGTAGAGAACTGGTCTAAAATGCCTCCTGACCCAAGGACAGTTGGCCCTCAATATCTGCACCAGTCCTTTCCAGGGGAAGACATCTGCTGCCACTGAATAAAACCTCCCCTGGAAATATGTCCATGAGCAACAATATCTTTGCAGTCAGGGCTTTGAGAAAATAAACAAACACCTGACAGGAACAGAATTGAATCAAGCACTGGTTTAAATATGACAAGAAGAAAAAAAAAATGCATTTTATTGATGGACTAAAAGAAAAGATCAAAACTCAAAGCCTCCTTGTGCTTCAGCCGTGGGCTGAAGGAGGGGATGAGGAAGGGGACAAGAGGTGGGGAAAGAGAAGTGGCTGGCTCATGCACTGAGCCCTCTTGTTGTACAGGCAACACCCTGTCAGCACTTTGCAAGAAGGAGCTCCATCTTTCTTTCTTACATGGCCTGACAGCTTTTCAGAAGAGATTTATACAGGGACAGATCGGAATATCTGTCATAGCAAACCACCGTGATCAAGAGAAATGAGGCACTGTGAGCTGGGACCTCACACTTCTTAGGGCACAGGAGATGCTGTTCAGGGGAGGGGACAACCGTGGGTGCTGCTCCACACCCCAGAGTGGAGGGTCCCTGGAACCAGTGCCAGGAATGTGCTCTGGGATTGTATCTGGCTCTGTACAGGTATGTGGAGCTGCCAGGTCTGTGTCCCTGCAGGCTGGAGAGCCTCCCCTTGTGATCAAAGCACAGAACCTGTCACCTCTAGGGTTCAATTCATCTCTTTCTAAGGCCGACATCTAAAACAAGTCAGATGAATTGTGCTGTGGAATTGCTTGTTTCTCTTTCCCAGTTCCAGCGGGAATTTAGGCAGCTGGCTGGGCTGAGGAGAGCGATGCTTGAGCTGCTGAAAGTAAGAAGAGACAAATCACAGAAACACAGAATCACGCAGTGGCTTGGGTTGGAAGGGACTTTAAAGATCATCTCATTCCAACCTCCCTGCCAGGGGCAGGGACACCTTCCACTGGACCAGGTTGCTCAAATCCCATCCTTAGTGTGCAGACAGACCCTCCCACAGTGTCTGCCCTCCTCCCCATGAGCCCATTCCTGGCTTCATCCCCAGAGAATCCCTCTGCCACGGCAGGTAGGGTAGGAGTGCCCCGGGAGCAGCATGGCACGCATCTCCTGGGAAGGAGGTGCTGGAAAGGTCTGCAAGGGGCAGAGATGCAGCCACGTATGAAGAGTTTTAGACAGGCTCAGAGTAGCTAAACTTAGATTTTTTTTTTGCCAAAAGGTTAAAAAGGAAAAGCCAGGGAAGAGATCGCCGTTCGCACTGGGCAGTGACTCTGCTTGGCTCAGCCCGAGCCGCTCTGCTGTGACAAAGCCATGGGAGCCTTTCACAAGGACAAAGGTTACTGGCTGCTGAACAGCAGAGTATTACCACGGAAATGACAGCAATCCATGTCAGAGTACGGGGCCCATGTAAATCTTTCCTAGGCTATTAGCACAGTGTGGAAGCCAGCCTCAGATGTGGGACACGGATTTGCAGGCCCTGGGTGAGCGGTTCGCAGCTCGCGGTGCTGTGCTGCCGGTCCCGCTGGAGCACATCCACTGTAACTGGAAGGAAAAAAAGAGGGAAGAAAAAGCAGATTGTGGTTCAGAGCCCTGCTCTCTCAGTGCAGCTCCTCCAGACTCCAGCTGCGGTGTAAATTGAGATTCCACATGGATGCTGCTGCCTGCTTTCACTGCTCATTGGGTGCAATTTACTTGTCTCATCCGATTTACGCCGTGCACTCAGGTCTGGAGCATAAATATTCCAGCTCATATGAGAGCATCTTCTGTCTTGCCTCTCTCACACTGGCTCAGATTCATCAGATTCAGAGGAAGTGATTTTAATTTCAGTGATCTTCACTTTCTCACCCAAAGCCCCACTGATTTCTCTGCTGAGGTCTCCAAACCACACAAGTGGAGTTTTCCATTGGATTTCATTTTATCTTCTGATTTGAAGGGTTTAAGTGTGAATTAAGTGATACCTTGGCTTTGAGCACAGCCCCCCTTCCTAGGGGTGAGTTTCAGCCTAAATGAACAGTGCATGTGTGCATTAGGAATGCGCTCCCCAAGCATGAATAAATGTTCTCAGGGAGATCCTTAACAACATACAATCTTCCAAGCAACAGGTTGCTTTACTGGGATTAACAACCTGGAGGAGAAGGATTAATGTAATTGCTACTCCTAACCAGAGCTGTGGAAAATAATCACAATGAAGTTAAATAAAACATTTGAAAACTGTTAGGGATTTGGGGCGGTATTTTAATTTTTTTTTTTTTCATCTTTTAAATGTATTTATTTTGCAAGTCTTGCAGGAAGTTCCCTGATGGCAAACAGGATGTGCAAGCATTCTTCTTCTCCTCTCTCTTTTTCAGAAAGGTTCTTAAGCTCAAATCAAACAACCGGATAATTTTAGGGAGCAACACCCCAACTAGCCTTCCCCCAGCTCTGTTTCATGTTTCATTTCATAAGAATAAAAGAAGTTTTGTCAGATGAAAGGAAAAGTCCATCTAATCCAGAATTAGTTCAATGGCCAAAAAATTGCCACTAGGAAAGGCTGTGCAAACAGGGTGAGCACGTGGTACTATTTCTCTCCCTGTCTTTCTCAGCCTCCGCTGCTCAGCAGTTCAGGGACTGCCGGAGTCAGAGGTGTTATCTTCCAGTTTAATGCCCTTGATGGATTTGTTTTCTTCCTTGAAGTATCTAACAGCTTCACAAAATGCATAGTTAACTACTTTTTTTGCGAATGCCAGAAGTTTACATGGATTCAAAAAGAAAAGTGTGAAACCACATTACATTTCTACCTTCTGGATGTGCTATCAAGCAAACACACCTTGACAGGGAAATCTCTTCCCAGGAGACATCATGATTTTGATACGTTCTTCTTTTTTTACTTTTTTTTAACTTTTTTTTTAAAAAATCCATTTCTGGAATAAACGTGTTCCACAGCAAACATTGCAAGGAAAGTGTTTTCCTGCAATCAGCAGCCCTGCTTGCAGCACTCCTCCAGCCCATCTGCGAGGACTGTACGTGACCAGATCAGATGCACTACATGGTGTTTGTTCTGCTGCCCAGGAGTGGAACATCAGGAGCCACTGGACTGTGACCAGTTGAATAATTCTGAACAAATACACGGAAATAAACATAATCATCCTTATCGCATTAATTACAGTCGCGCAGGAAACCTTCACCTGGATTTTAGTGAATTCAGAGCCCATTTCTTCATTATCTCTGATTCCCTGGTGATCCTGGGCAGCTGGAGCAGAATTCACCCTCATGTACGAGCCAGTGCAAAGTCAAAGCATCCCCTGAATGCCACTGGCATGAATCTGCAGCCTGTGCTCTTTGCATTCATCCTCTGCAAAGTGAGGTGGTGGTGAGGTCCTGTAGGATCCGAGGAGCCAGACACCTCCTAGGCCAACTAAAATCCCCAAATCTCTGTTTCTTAAGCCTTTTCCACCCTACAGGTGTTTTTCTTCTCTGTCAGGCTGCCAAGACCCTCTGCATGCTCCATAGGCACTGAAGAATAACCCCTTTGCTTATGCAGGAATGTTTTTAACTCCGACCAAACCTTCCCACTCCAGGGAACTTGTTTTAACATTGCTTTTCCCAGTACAGAAACAGCCCTCGGAAGTCGAACTCGCTGCCTTCAAGAGGAAGAGTGAGCCCCCACTTATGCAGTGAGCACCACGGGTTCTTTAAAGCCTTCCCAGGCTGAGTCTCTCTCTTTCCGTCCTCACTTTTGTGCATGTTTTCCTGGAATCTGAACTGCTTTTGAAGCTGAATCTGTTCCAAGTCTCTCCAGGTCAGATCCCCATCCGCCTCCATGGCTGTTTGGAGCTGACAGTGGGCACTGTCCCTCCAACCATGCTGCTGTCCTTCCCTTCAGCCCCACCACATATTGCAGATATCTTCAGACCCCATAAACAGCCCTTCTGCAAAAGGAGCTGGAACCATTTCAGCCTGGGCTGTGCTGAGAGGAGACAGAGATGCCCCCTCAGGCAGAGTAAAAAGGGCCCAATGAATGCTGTGATGACAGCACAGTAAAATTCCCTGGGCTCTAAATATTTTATCATCATAAAATAAACATAGATCTTCTCATCATGAAATATACATTAAAAAATGTTTAAACATGTTAATTATTAAACCAATATTGATTCATATTGGATGAAGCATTAACGGGAGGAGTTTGGAGGAGGAAAATTGGCAAATGTATTTAATGTCGAAAGAGCGCTTGCCACATATCAATATTCATCAAGTCTAACCACTAATAATCATAACAGTGACAGGCCAGATTTATGACTCGTCTGCATGAAGGCAAGTCTGTGCAGAGGGACAAACTGAAATATTAAGATGGGAGGCACAAAAATTCAATTTATTTTTTTTTTTTTTACCTCCAGCTCACCATTGTGATTTTATGAATAAACGGAGGATTTGTGTAAAAGAGTCTGAGCAAACAGAGGGAAGACTCTTGTGAGTTTATTTCAGAGCAGGTTATCAGAAGGATTTAATCATCTGCTCCGATAAGGCCTGAGGTAAGGCTGCCTCCTGTGCAGGTGCCAGCAGAGTGCACAAGGAGCTAATGGTTGCTCCTGTGCCCTCTCTTTGGACATTTATTCAAACAGTCTTAAATGGATTTTCTGAAAGTCAGAGAGTGGGAAATGCATCATGTGCCACCTTTAGCATTTGTAGGGTTGAAGGTGAAGCTTGAGCTGGGGAGTTTTATGATTCAAGTCAGTTATTTTGATTTGAGGTTGTAAATATTCTCCCCAGAGGAGAATGCCTTGCTCACTGTGTCTGCAGGAATTCTTTTGCAGTTTTTTTCCCACTGGAAGCTCTCGCTTTGATAATACACTTAGATCACAGCACAGATAGAAAGTAAGGGACTGGGAACTGAAATTCCATTAATATGAGAGACCTGCCAAAGGTCCTTCATTTGGTTTAGTTTTAAATGTCCATTCCAACCACTCCAGGATCAGGAATCCTGATGCGAATGCAGTCTGTCCAAGGACGTTCTAGGCACTGTTGCCTGAGTCTGTTTTTCGTTTCCTTCCCCACCTAGAATTTTTTCACCTGATTTATTTCAATGTGAACAGGTACACCAAGACCTGTATCCACAATACTGTGAGCCTGTGTGAATTTGACAGCATTTTTGCAATATGCTGGAACCTGGGAGAACTTCAGAATTTCAGGGAGTTCATTGTATTTAAAAATTTTCTTGAGAAGAGAGTCTCTTTTCTTGGTCTTTGAACAAAAAAAGCACAGTGAGGTTCAGTGACTCTGTTCAAGGACTCCACTTTAAGTTTGTTCAGTCTACAATTCAAAAAATAAATTTGTTTTCTTAACAACCTCCTCTGCAAATGCAGTGTGGTACCAGAGAGTTAACAGGTGCTCTGTCTTGCGTGCCAAGTTAATTTAATACTTTTTATTACTGCATCTCTTTGCGGGACTGGTACATGTTACAAGAGCAAACACATAGCAACCTTCTCTCCTGAGGTGGGGGGGGCGGGGGGGGTGTCATACAACTACTGGTGGACAGAGTCATGCCAAGAAAAGTTAAAAAAATTGGTTTTCCCCTTGCTGGAACTTGGTTTTAATGTCAGGGCTGGTACCTGAGTGAGCAGCTGGTGCATCCTGCAGATACAGAAGTGTGTAAGGTGCTGCACGGAAGACAAGGATGGGAGAAAAAAGATCAGATGAACCATTCAGCTGACCAAAACCAGGCCTGGAAACAGGGATCTTTAGGTCTTTCAGGTCCTCTCCTTTACCCGCCAGCCCTTGTTGCCTTCAGAATAGATTTGGAATTCCTTTTTTCTCACTCCAGAATGTACATGCCAGTACAACGGCAAATGCCAACCTTTTTCTTTGGGACAAGACATTCAAACACTAAAACCTTTAACATCTGGCAGCTGTAGTTTTCTGTTGGACAACAGCTTTGCTGTCAGTGTTTATCTGCTGGAGAAATGCTTCCGAGCCTATGCATGGAGATGATACACTAAATTGTCCATTTAATTTCCACTTACTGGGAGACTCAGTATACATTAAAGAATATTTGACTATTAAAAGCGTGTTATGGACTCTAATATTGCTATCAGTGGTATGTGACTAATACAGAGTAAAGTGCATTTTGTCGTGATCGGTTGATTTTGGAGTAATCTGTCACTGGCAACTGTTAATCTGGGGGTTCTCTTCCTAATGCAGCTCCAAAAGATGTGTCTGGAGGGATTCCTGCTCTGGTTGTGTCTTGCACAACATCCTGGCACAATGTCCTTGCATGAAACTCATCCTGAGTGGAGTGAAAGCCAAATTAACCTTTAAAAGGTGCACTATTGGCCTGATTTCCTAACAAAATCATGTTCTTTGAATGTACAAAGTAATGAGAATTCCTTTATCCATCTACTCCACCGCACAGTCCTATCCAAAAACTTTTGTACTGATTGACCACTTGTAATCAAATGTGAGAGAGAGATTAACAGCCTCAAAAATATTACATTCTCACAAGTTTCATGAAGAAGCTGATTCTGTTGGAGCTCCTAAGTAATTGCACACCCAGGGATTCAAACACAGGATACCTATGCATGGAAAGCAAGCTTCATTTCCGTGGAGCACGGAAGTAGCTGGCATCTTGATGGGATGTTCTCCCACTGGAAAACATCCATTTCTTAAAAGCAAAATGTGCTACAGTAACAAATACTGATTTAAGTAAAATTTAAAGTTGAAGGCAGCCATTTGGTTTGTGATAATAGGATATTTGATTTCTTTCAGTCTTACAGAATTTTCTTCCCCTATAATTGTCATACACAAAAAAACCCCAAACAACAAAAAACAAACAAGTGTGTGTGTTGTGGGAAGACTGTTGGGGGTTCATAAAATGCTATTTTCTTCAGAATTCTCACATCACAAGTCATGGGGAAATGTTGGAGTTTTGGGAAAAAAAAGTTCAAAACCTGGACATATGTGCTGAAAGACAAATTCCAAATTTTAACCAGAGCATTAACAATTGCTCCAGAGTGAAAGGCCCAGCTAATCAGCAGCTGTATCCAGAGAAACCTCCGGTCAAAAAGCTCTCTTGTACCCACCTCTACTGACCAGAACAAGAAGCAACTAAATCTTCATCAATTACTGGCCTCCTGTACCCACAGGACACTCCGAGCGATGCTCCTCCAAGGGCAGCAGTCAGAACCCCTGAACCTCAGGCAGAAAGCAGAGCCAGGTGCTGTGGCTCTCCTTGCCTTTGTCTTTGGTTCCCCAATGCTCATGTCCCCCCCAGGCTCTGTGCCTTGGCTACCAACAGCAGCGATGTCCCTTTAGGTGATGTGACAAGACCTCTCTTGCTTTGCAGTGCTCCTCCTCCAACACCTCCTGGATGTCATTGCAGTTACTTGAGCGTTTCCCCTCTCTCAGGTCAGCACCTTATCTCATCCAGGAAAACCAAACTCGCTGTCTCCATGACCTGCACATCAGCAAAGATGCTCTGGGGTCACAGGAATCGTTCACAGGGAGAGTCCAGTGCTGGGGAAGCCCAAGCCAACCACTTTGGATTATTTAGGGAATCTGGTGAAACCCGTTGATGTTGTACAGCAAATTAAGGGCTGGACTTGTTCATATTGGGTTTTTCAAGAGGATTGGGATCCCTAGGACTCAGCTTCCACTGGCTGTCCTGTTTGGTGGTGACAAATCCTTTTATGTGGTCTCAAAGCACAGCAGAAAGCGGTACAGGCTGTGCCAGAGCCTGGGCAGCAGTGAGTGTCCTGTGTGCCTGATCCCGGCTGCAATCGCTGTAAAAATGAGCCCTAACAGGCACCATTCACATGCCAGGCTCGCTCCCGAGCTGAGAAATAATGACTTGGGACTCACTTTGCAAATGCAGCTGCCTCCTGGGCCTAACAGCCACACATTGTGTGGGGCGCAATTAGGAGGTCATAGAAATGCTGTCACTGATAGCTTCCTTGCTGCCTCTGGAAAATGTTCTCAACACATGGCTAATAAGTAGGTTTCTTTGATGCCACTTTGATAGTTAGGGACAGCAGGAGGAAAACAAGCAGAAGACCAAGCTCCATGCTATTATCCTTTTTAACTTTGCTTAGCAAATGATTCTGAAGTGCACAACACAATCACTCCCCCTTTTAAGCATAGGTTTTTCCACTCCTCTTCCTCTACTAGGGTCTAATTTTGAGGGAGCACTTTGGGATTTTAATAACAGAATTATACACTTTGCCCACAGGTCTTTAATCTCTTGATGTTTATCCCATCAGTTGCGTCTCTGGCGAGCCTTTATCCTGGGATGTTTGTCTATTAAATTAACAGTATTTCAGAAGAAGATAAGCCATTTGCAAGCATTAAATCACAAGGCAGCAGCATCCACTTAGCTCTCTGCCTGTTGCATCACTCAGTACATTATACACTGTTCTATATACTCAGTATATCACCAAGTTCTTCATCTTCCTTGCCACCCCCGCCCTCCGCCCCCACGCTATCTGCAAAACGCACAAACCTCTCCAAGGCAGGCGAATCCAAAGAGAAGGAGACAGATGCAAGCAGCAAACTGGGACGGTTTGGAGGGTTTGGATGACACTGCTGGATTTTGGCTGGGTTGCCTGTGGAGAAGAGGGTAGAGCAGAGCCCTCCACATCTGAGCATCTCAGAGTGTGCCAAAAGCAGTGACTAACCCTGCCCAGCAAAGAGCAGAGTCCCAGGGAACGCAGCAAACAGGGGCTACCCACCCACTGCTGGAGTGAAACCACCCCAGGATGGAGGTGGCCTACTCTGAACAGTGCATGGAGAAGTTCCGTGGTGCTGCATGACCAGAAGGAAATGGATATACCACACGGTGAAGGAGGAGAGTTAGTTGGAAGGTGGCCAAGAAAATGGAAGTCATAATTCTGTTTATGCACGAAGCAGAAATGAGAGTGCGCATCTTGAACGGCTTTGTCTGTCTTAATTCTTGGCCTTAATTGAAGGGGTCCTTCCTCAAGAAAGAGACCTGCAGCGGATGTTTGGGGATATTTTCAGAGCTCAGTGCACTGTAACAGAATCATCAGCACTGAGAAATGTTCATTTTTGCTCCTTGGATTGTGCCCATCCAGCAAATGGAGTGGGTTCAGTTTCATTGAAATGCTGAGAAGTGCCAGGTCCCTGCAGAAAGCAGGCATGGTGCATCTGCAAGCAGATGGGAAACATCTCCATGTAAGCATTTATGAGACACCTAACATAGTTTTCCTCTCACAAAAAGAAGCAAACAGATGAGAATCTAAATGTTAAGGGCAGTGTGAAGCAAAAATTCGAGGGAAAAACTCAGAACAAGTTGTACAAAGCAATCTGTTGCAATGACTTCTCTTTTATCTCCCCATTGACTTCTTGCTTCTTATCCTTCTTGCTATCACCTTTTACAATATAACCACACAGGCATCCTATTTTTGATATCAAAACTCTCTTTGAACCAAATCAGCCTATAAACAGCAAATTCCAGCCAACATAACACCCTGGGAATTTTGTCTTCCTGCTGTCCTTGAATTAGCAAATTAAAAAAAAATCAAAATGAAAAATTACTGGTTTTTTTACAAGTGCATGCCCTTTTTTCTGCATCCAGGTGCCACATCTTGGCTAGTCAGTCTCTTGGTTTGACAGATTTTAAATCCCAAAGGCTTCAGCAAGGCACTTGGTCCACCTTTCCCCCTGGAGAGGGGAGGATATTTGGGTTCCTCAGGTTATCTACATGTTAAGGGAGGCACCTGAGGTCACAATAATCCCTTCCAGCTCTCTGACAACTGGGCTGTGACACCCTAGACACAGTGGATAACACAGACTGAGGTGCTGCCCTACCTGGAAAACAGGGTATGAGAAGTGCTAGGAGTAGAATTATAGAATTATTTAGGTTGGAAAAGACCTCTGAGATCATCTAATCCAATTAACAGACAGAGCAGACAGATCCTTTTTCCTGGCTGGGGAGGAAGTATGAAATGCAGAGTATATTTACATTTTTGATCCAATCTGGAGCAAAGCTGACACCTTTCAGCATTGCCCAGAGTTGTTTTGGGTGAGGGACCCTCATTTTTGGATTCGTTCTCTGGGCTCTGGAGATTCATCCTTGTTCTCCTCACCCCAGGTCTATTCTGCAACCACACACTTTCTAAATCAGCCTCTGTCACTTTGCTTGCTTGTTTGTTTGTCTCTCTTCCTCTCCTGCTTTTTGAAATTTGTCTTTGGATCACATAAATCTTCCTTATGGAAATATTTGTGCACTTGGCACATTTCCAAGGAATGTTTAGACTTTAACAAAGCAATTTTTGTGGGTTTTTTTTCTATCTTTCTTTCCAGGGGGAGAAGTTTGTCATGATTTTTTTTTTTTTTTTTTAATGGCTTTCCTCCATGAATCTTGGCAGCTTAGGAGTCCCCTCCAGTAGGATGTAATTGGAAGTAGCTGCTCCCTCTGATAGCCTGGCTTTCAGAGAGTGGCCTCCAGTTCAGTAGCTGCAAATAACTGTGGGCAATTTTGCCTGTGCTTAATTGCAACAAGGTTGTTTCCTCCAATTTTTAAGTCTTTAATTTTCAGACAAAACCAGAGATGAATGCTCATGTGTCCTCCTCTAAAACCCCCTTATAATAAGTGTTAAGAAAATATTCTCTGCCACTGCTGACGATTTCCCCTCAGAAGACTGGAGGAGATCCAGATACTGCTGGAAACATCGGGTGGTGTGGTCAGCAGAAGAAAGACTCTTGGTTTGGCTGATTGATAAAGCTCTGCCTCTGCCCAAGAGTAAATGTAGAGCTCATTGCTTATTCCCTCTTTCTCTTGGTAAATTTAAAAATCTTTCAAGCTGGGTTAATTTTAGTTTTAGGAATTGTAATGCCACAAAGGAACACAACCAGTGTTTCAAATCCATCCCGCTTGTCCAAAGGAGGCTCAGCCCTGATAGCGCAGCACCCAAAGGGTGCTCTCCAGTCTGGCCTTCAAACTGTCATGATTCCGCAACCTCCCTGGGCTGTTTTTCCCAGCACTTGACTCTTGGTAGTGTCAGAAGGGCAATCTAAATATCCTCTATAACACAGGTTTATCTTTGAGCCACTCCAAAATTAAACTGCCTCAAGTTTAGAAGAGCACGGAGGAACCTCAGATCCTCGATCTTCTGTGAGCACCAGCTGTCAGCCCACAGAAACCTTTGCAGGGATAGGAATAGCCTTGGTGCTATTCCGAAATTCTTAGAAAAAGCTTTTCCCAGGAAACCGAGCGAGTGCTTCTCCGTGCTCCGCCATCTGCGCCTGCTAGAGACCCGCTCGGCTCCTGACATCCCACAAATGCATCCATAGGAGACAAAACCATTAAGAAACCAGCAGAGATCGCTTCAAAATGCAAACAAAGCGGAATAGTGAGACACTTCGGGCCACGTTCTGAACTGCTGTAAATCAGTAAAACTCACGGATTTCAACCCAACTCTGTCAGTCTGCTCCAGCTGAGGATTCGGTTCTTCGTCATTAACTCCTCCAGCATTGCACAGCCAGCTTTTGGAGGCTTTGAATGACTTCCTGCTTGGAGTTTACAGCTGTTCCAGCAAGGCCTTTGGTTTATTCCTTTAATTTGTCATTAGCCTGTGTAAACAAAAAGAACAAAACAAAAAGGACTGGGAAAAAAGAAACCCAAACAGATGCACTCACTTTTCCTCCACTTCAGACAGACTTTAGGTAAGAAGCATTGCTAAAGTGAGGATCTACTGGGATAGGTTTCCTGGTTAGGATAAAGATGTTGGTTAAGATCTAAGGCTGGAAGAATCTTGGTTCAGATTAATGCAAAAATAAAATAAGACTCTAACTTCTACCCAAGAGTCTTCTTTTTCATTAAAATAACATTTCATTCTTCATTTCAATGTTTTCCAATCATTCTGAATCCTCCTGGAATCAAGATGCAGGTGTGCTGAAATACCAGCAACGAAGCTAATTCTCACGGCATTTCTGAAGGATAAGGGAAGAAAAAATAATGAAAATTAGGAAGAAAACCTGCACTGCTGATATTGTCCATCTATTTTGGAAAATTATTAGGGACTAGAAGTTCAAAAAAGCCTCAGGTACCCCACAGGAGGAGCTGAATCCTCACCCGACCACAGCCTTTGTGCCAGCTTGATCCCAGCTGGTAAACTTCACGCTGTAGTTGAGCCTGGACCACATAGTGCCTTTTTTGCCCTTCAGACTGATTTTCAACATTAGGGAGATGGCTTAAGACTCACAGAGATGGTTGGATGGTTGGAAGAATTTTCAAAAATACATATGGAAGTTAAATAAACAGGGAAATAAGTGGTCCAAATGTTTTTCAATTCTGCAAGCCCTCCTGTGAACCACTAAAGACATTTTCTTTTTCTTTACCTCATGAAATCTTTTGTAAAGCTGACTTGACCATGCCAAGGGTCACACAGCAGTTAAGAATTAAACCCCAAGACACTCAGATCAGAAAAAAAAAAAACATCCTAAAATGCTTTTTACTGATTTTGTTTCTGGTAACAGCACAGATACAATAAAAGGTTTTCACTGGGTGGAAGCCAATCAGGATCAATCTTCTGACTACTAGCAGCAGCCTCAGACCTCTACTCCCCAAAGCTAATGAAAAGGCAGCTTCCCTGTGTTTTTGGAAAGAATACCTTGTGCTCTGCCACAATCTCAGCTGGTGGCCTGTAAACCCTGCACAGGAGTTGGTTCTGCCATTTCTGGTACTTATCCTGTTGTCTTCAATACAGAGCTTGTCAGAGCAATAAAAGATATATTTTTTTTCTGTCCTGTGGGGCAGTTTTATACACTTTTTTCCATAGGTAACCTTGGAATGCAGACTTTTGAGGAGCAGGCAGATGACTGTGTACATGGGGCAACTTTCACGGCGCATGGCCTGCTGGAGCCAGATGGGCTCCATCTGTCTGTTAAGGGCAAAAGGATTCTAGCACATGAATTGGCGTAACTTATTGAGAGGGCTTTAAACTAGGTTCGAAGGGGGAAGGGGATGCAGCTAGGCTCTCCAGAAACAAGCCCAAGGGTGGTAGGCCAGAGTCAGGGGTAAAATCAGGAGCCCAGCTGAAGTGCTTGTGCACTAATGCATGGAGCATGGGTAAAAAACAAGAGGAGCTGGAAGCCAAGATACAGCAGCAAAGCTGTGATGTAGTCGTCGTCACAGAAACATGGTGGGACGACTCACATAACTGGAGTGCTGCGATGGATGGCTACAAGCTCTTCAGAAGAGACAGGCAAGGGAGAAGAGGGGGAGGAGTGGCTCTTTATATGAGGGAGGCTCTTGACGCCATGGAAATTGAAACTAATGATGATCGAGTGCCTATGGGTAAGAATCAGGGGGAAGGCCAACAAGGCTGACAACCTGGTGGGAGTCTGCTATAGACCACCCAGCTAGGAAGAAGAGGTGGATAACTTGTTCTACAAGCAGCTGGGGGATGTTTCAAGATCACCAGCCCTTGTTCTTGTAGGTGACTTTAACCTACCAGACATCTGCTGGGAACTTAACACAGCAGAGAAGAGGCAGTCTAGGAGGTTCTTAGAGTGTGTAGAGGACAACTTCTTGTCACAGCTGGTGAGCAAGCCTACCAGGGCAGGGACTACACTAGCCTGCTGTTTGCAAACAGAGATGGACTGGTGGGAAATGTGGTGGTTGGAGGCCATCTAGGGCACAGTGATCATGAAATTATAGTTTTCAGTATTTGGTGAAACAAGGAGGGGCATCAATAAAACTTCCACACTGGACTTCCAGAGGGCAGACTTTGGCTTATTCAGGAGACTTATTCGGAGAGTTCCTTGGGAAGCAGCCCTTAAGAACAAAGGAGTCCAGGAAGGATGGGCGTGCTTCAAAGCAGAAATCCTGAAGGTACGGGAACAGACTGTTCCTATGTGCCGAAAGATGAGTAGACAAGGAAAACGAGCAACCTGGATGGGCAAGGAGCTTTTGAAGGAACTAAGGAAAAAAAACCAAGGTGTATTACCTTTGGAAGGAGGGTCAGGTATCTCAGGAAATGTTTAAGGGGGTTGTTAGGGCATGTAGAAAAAAATTAGAGAGGCAAAAGCTCAGTTAGAACTCAAACTGGCAACTTCTGTGAAGGACAATCAAAAATATTTTAATAAATACATTGATGGCAAAAGGAGGGGCAAGGACAACCTCCATTCTCTACTAGATGCGGGAAGGTGTTTCGTAACTAAAGATGAGGAAAACGCAGAGCTACTTAACACCTTCTTTGCCTCAGTTTTCAACAGAAGGGCAGGTTGATGGTGTCAGGGAGCAGAATAGCCCCTCTGTTATCCAGGAGGAAGCAGACAGAGAACTGCTGAGCCACTTAG
>VZTA01001301.1:0-63511 GCA_013398855.1 Mohoua ochrocephala
GTGTTCCAAAAGACACGATGTTCTAACAGCAGCCTGGCTTTAGCCCTGGATCTGAAAACTGAAGTGAACACCAGGGCAGGTAGTGAACATGGATAACAGCTCGAGAGAGCTCTAAGCAGCTTTACCTTCTCATTCCTCTGCCCGGGAAAACAAACAAGGGAATTCAGGCAGCCGGCCCTTCAGCAGGACGGAACCGCACATGACCTGGGAACCAAAGCACTGACAAGGTTGGGGTGGTGGCCACAGCAGAGTGCTGAGGGCAGGCCCAACACCCGGGGACTGCAGGAACTGCTCTCCAGGCAGCCAGAGTCCGTGGGCTGACCAGCGGCTCAGTGCCAGGATTGCTAAATGGAACTCCCAACCTTGTGTTTGGCAGGAGCTTTCAAATCCCTCCTCAGAAGAGAAAGGAGGAGGGACACCTGCGCTGCCATCTCGGGCAGGTGAACATCTGGAAGAGCAGGGAGAGGCACCGGTCACGGAGCAGGGAGGCACAGATACATCCATCCCCTCTGAGGCTGAGGGACAGGCTCGAGCGGCCGTACACACAAACTCTTCCCATCAGTTTTTCAGTGGAGCGACACTGGCAGATTTAACACAGGAGCAGCGCTGCTCAGTGCACTTACAAAAGGTCATGCAGGCTACGGCACAGATCACCTACAGTCAAGTCAAAAGTGCCTCTCAAAATACAGGCATCTTCCTCACCAGCACAACTCTTCCCTGAAAACTGAGACACTGCTCCCAGCCTTCCACAGCCAGGTTTAGGTTCAGGGTTTGGCATCTGAGAAGAGCCCATTGTTATTAAGGTGGGTAAAATGCAAGTGGTTGTTTTTGTTTTTTCCTGAAGCTGGTTAACATCTGCTTTATCACTTCGCCAAACTGCTGCACTCAACCATGTTATTTTCCACCATTTATCCAGTTAAACGTTTCAAGGTTACATTTACAGTGTGCTGAGCCCAATGTGAAGGCATGAGAACCTGTTAAGGGGATGCATCAGGTAGCTACAAAAAAACCAGCAACAATCATGGTGTTTGGTTTGAACTGCATAAAAAAAAAAGAATCTTTCACTGTTGCTTCTAGATGGAATTAAAATTCAATAAAAAGGCATCTAACACATTGGAGAGGAAGAAAGGAGGGAAGAAAAACTAACCTCCACTTTGTTCTCACATGTATACAAAACCTAGCCTGCACAAAGAATAATTAATGGCAATATGTCAAGTGAGAACACATTTTGAGCTCTGTGCAAATTATTCACATATAAAATTATTACAGTTGTCAGTTTTAGCAAACAAGTTTTTTACCAGCAGACTTTTTAATACTTGATGTAATCTATAAAATTCTTCAGATGAGAGATTGTTATTAACTGAGGAAAATGGCAATCCACCGAGGTCCCATGCCAAGCCTCACCAACCCGTAGGCACCTGGTTATTGAGGCACATCCATTAGGTGTGGGCTTTTTTTCACAGAATTGTCACTGAAACAGCCATTGAGGAAAGTACGTGGCAATGCAAAAAGAGAACCCAACCAACTTTTATTTTTTAGCTTGTCTTGGGTATGGATGTATTTCTGAATGTTATATGTGTGTAGTAACCTAGACTTGCAAATTATACCTGGCATTTCTTAAAAATGCTACAGGGGCAGCTACAAAAGCCACTGACATTGGCTACAGTGTCTGTAAAACCTACCAGAACTTTATTTTTTTTTTATGTTATAAGCAACATATGTATTTTAAATACACACCAGGGAAAAAAAGAAGGTGAACTGAGAAAAATCTGGAAGCCAGTTCCAGAAATTGGCATAGATGAAATCGACTATTTTTGTCATGTTCAACCTCATTTAATATTTCTTCCTACAAAGCAGCAGAGATGAAGGCAGCTGATCAATAAGAAATAATCAGCCTTTGAGTGAGCACAGCTAAAAGAAATTGTGAGAAAACAAGAAACTCAGTAGACTGAAACATGGAAAACATTGTTAGTTAAATATAAATATTGTCAAGGGCTGTTAAGAAGCAAGACAGAAGTGATTCATGTTCATCTACAAAAAATGTGAAAAGCCAGTTTCTACTGCTTTATTTTCTTCCTAAAGGCTGGCTAGGCTGCAATGAAAGCTTTCTTTTTTTCATTAAAGCATCAGAGAGGGAAGCTGAGTGCAATCATCAGGTTCACAAGTTGTTAGTGGCACGGTTCCTGCCTTCAGAGCACAGACAGAAGGGCTGGCCCGTGGCCTCCTGGGCTTTGCTGTAGTGTTGGAGCCAAATGTTTGTGGGGGCAGGTGGCAAGAGGAATTAACACTTGCTTCATACAAGAGCAAAGTCTCTTTATCTGCCTTCCAAGCTGCACTGTTGATGAACAAGGACCTAAGCCACCAGCAGAACTGAAAGACAACGTATTTCAATTTAAGGTTATATTTTTATAATTAAACTATCCCCCTCACATAAAATAAATAATGTGATTAAAACAAAAAAAAAACCCTAACTGCAGTATTTGATGTGTTGTTCTAAAAGTAAGTCACTGCAATCACAATCACTGAAAGTAAAAAAACAAAAAACACATGGGAAAAACAAGAGGGAAGCGTGGATAAATCAATGCCAACATTAAATACAAGACAGCTTGCAGAACATGAGAAATTACAAAGAAAAGGCTGAAAAAATCCAGGGTGAAGGGAATAATTTCTGCAATCACAAACAATGTAACAGTTGCACATTTTTTAGAACCTTTAACTACAAATGACAGAAAGATGATGAAAACGCACCTTCACACTCATCTTGGGCAATTTTCACAAATGTTGTCTCGATATTTATATCCATAAATACATTCAACTTTACACTGAGCAGGATTTAAACAAAAATGTCATTTCACACTCCTGCCTCTCAAGAAAGGCACTGCAAGCTTACAATAGCAACCAGAAGATGTTTCAGAGATTCTAAACAGATTAAGCATCTGAAACCCTACAGCCAGAGTTTACAAGAAAATCTATTCTGAACCTATTAATGAGAAAGGGGAGGGAGCAAAGCGTGTGGGGCACCTAAGGGCAACTAATAAACAGCAGAGAGATGCGGCTGAATTTATTCATTCCTCTCCAAACAGAAAGGTCACAGGCTAAGCTGAGAAAAGGGAAAAGCTACAAAATGGATGATTGCATTCAATCATGGGCTTTGACCTCCCTTCTAGGATTTCAAATTGAGGATCTAGATTTCTATACCCCATCCCTCTTTGCAGAGCAGGCTGTGCCACAGTTCATTGCGTTGTAGTGGTGAGAAGCTATGGAAATAATGCAAGACAAACCAGATGAATCAAGAATTTGGGGCCACTTCTAGAGAGACTCCCTTTCTCTACAAGTGCCTCAAAACAAAACAAGCACACTAAGCCTGTCACTTTGCTGTACTTGGGATTCATGAGGCTGGAGTATTAAAAATTAACTGAACTTTTCAGAGCGAGCTGGTTGTCTAAAGGATTGTATGACCATTTCATGGACCTTCACACATGACATCAAGACTAAATGCTCTTCATACAAAAGGTTTTGTTTTGGATGGTAAGGGTCAGTATGTTTGAAAAAATACTCACAAAAATACTAGATTTAATCCTTCAACAATAGTTTATAACTTCCACATTATTCTTCCTTGTCTCTGTGAACTACCTGTTAACTTCAACTACAGGTAGCCAGGCAAAACATCTGAGGGCATCTCACTCTTACAGAGCACAGAGTTGGCACAGGGGAACAAGGGTGATGTGCACAGATTGTCTGAAAATGATGCTGCCACTCTTCACCTCTGGCCACTGTCAGGTATTTCAATTGCTAACAGGTTTCTGCACGTTGATTTTTTTTTTTCCTGTAGTAACAGTCACAAAGAACTTTCCTTTAGCAGTGTTAGAAAATAATCCTTTTGATAAATAATATGACTGTTTGCTCCACAGAGCACAGACACCAGACTGCGTGCTGCAACTGTCCCTGTTGTTGATGTCTTCACCAGAGAGGAGTAGCTGCGGGATCTGAAATGACTGCCAGACTTGCTGATGTCTGGACAGGAACAAAGCATCATATAAATAACTGCCTGAACAACAGTTTGACAAGTGAAATACGTCTGACAGTCATTCTGGGACGGTGTGACATTGGAAGGAGAGCATTGTCCATGCTCCCCAGCTGGCTGGTTTAACCCAGAGGATGCTGAGACTGTGCTGATTTGCACTCTGACCGCCAGCCTTCGGTGGGCTGAGTGACAGTGCTTTGGGCTCAGGCACCACCAGTACCAAATAGCAGCATCTGGAACGCCAAAATCCACTTTAGGATAACACACCACACACACATTACCACACCATTCTGCTTCTGAACTTTCCTGGGCACTGGTTTATGCAGCTTTTGAGTGAGACATTGCACAAGAATGCCATTCAGTCCTGAGGGCTGTGAGGAACCAAACAATTACAGGCATCCTGGAGCACACCCATTGGCTCATCTGTTCTTTTGGGTTTTTTCTGATTGCCTGTGAAGAGAGGACTTCTTGATCCAGCTGGAATACTTTGTGCTAGTCACATTTTGAAGCCTGGTTGGTTTTGGTTTTTACGCTGAAAGTCTGCTAACTCTCCTCAAGCTGCTTGCAAGCCAGCTCCACCAGCTGTGGCTGCCTGCTAAGGCTTAAGCTCCAGGGTCCCAGAGGACTGAAGACATTTCCCTCTGAGCTCTGCTTTTGCATTTTAAAAGCGCTGCTGCGTTTCTTATCCCCACCTCAGCCTCCCAGTTCCCAAACTGCTTGTGGGAAAGAAATCCTGTGCTCTAAACAACCTATGCAAAACGGGCATGTGTCCTACAACATTTTTTGCTCTGGCTAGGACTACAACTGAAGCTGCATTTGTAACTGTAAATTCTTGCTGGGACAGATTGATAAAAAAATATCATTCTTGCCACCATCCCTCTTTGCATTGCAAGTATTAAAAAACACGTGCAAAAGAGCTGAACTGGAGATGCCGTCCAGCACAACACATTTTCCCACTTAATTTTAATTCAGTTTTTGTCTGTATATTGGCCTAGAGCTACAGCTTTTCTTTCTCCTCCTATTAGCCATAAGCCATCATGCCAAGACAAATGGCATTGCTCACACAGCATGTTTCGCTGCTTTACCACACTGCCTTCGTGGGAATGAATCATGCACAGGAGGGAAGCAGAAAGCAAAACCCAAAAAGAATGGCCAGCAGCACCTACATATCAGGAGGTACTGATAAGTTGCTGTGATGCAGCAATAGCAGAGGTCAAAACCTGAACAGTGCACGGAAAGAACTTGAGCAATCTTTGCTTCATTGTGGAAATATACATAATAATTATGGTGAAGTATTAAACACCTACCCAAAACTACAAGAATGGCTATAATCATCAAGCTTGCAAACATTAAATTTAACAAATTGAGACAAGGTGGATACAGCTTTAACTGCACATACCTCGTTGGTAATTGAGCAGTGCTCTTCCCTTCAAAGCTGCTGATGCAGTCGAGTAGTTTAAGTGGATCAATAGAGATAAACAAAACAATCATGGAAAGCCCTGTTTTCTCATAATTCAGATAGGGCTGAGAGAATACGTACCTCAAATAGCATCCACCCAAACTCAAGTATTCTCAACACCCTTATGAACAAAATGGGAATTACACCAGAAAAGAAATGCAACATTTTCCCCAGAACTCCTGCCTCATTCTCCCTGATTTTTGTAGCACTTCTTCCACACTCCAGAAAAACAATGGGAAAAAAAGCAGGATGCATCCTTGCTTTGTTATCCAAGGTCTCTTTGCTTTCAGGCAAGACACAAAACTGGGATCCTGTTTGGTGATGATTATAAAGAAAAAACCAGAGACATCTGTCAGGACAAAATTTGCAACAACACTCCCCTGTCACGTTGAGAAATAACTCAGCAAAGGGCTAGAATCCAATGACTGGATAAGAATGGATAGTGTGGATAAAGAAAATGTTTGTTGTTGCTGTGATGGGGGTCTGGAGAGAAGGCAGAAATGTGTCAGCGCAGAAACATGTTTACAATATGCAATGCTTCAAGATTTCTGAACCTCAAGCCCAACCACCACCCTCATATTTGTATCATGCCCACAAAGCCAGCCAGACAGCTGAGACTTCCTCAGAGTGAGTCTGGTTTCCACGTGCAAACATCAACTTGAACGCCCTGCAGATATCCGGGAAAGAGGAAAAACAGCATCGCTGTAAAACAAATAAGCTGCAGGACAGGAGCATTAGGGGCGGCTGGGGCAAAGTCCGTGCCCATTCCACGGGAACAAAGCCTGCAAAACGTAGGTGCACAAGGCAGGGGCTGCGATCAGCCTTACAGAAGGGGGGAGCTGACCACCGGCCTCCCCTGCAGGCAGCAGGTGCCGGGCAGAAGCTGCTGCAAACATCTGTGCTCAGCCCTGGAGAACAACCCACGCCCGGCTTGTGCCACGCTGTTCACGGCTAATTCGTCGGGGGGATTTTTGAAAGGGAGGGTTCAAAAAGGAGGAACGGGAAGAGAATAGACAGCATTTATCAGCGTTTAACCCGCAGCTCCAGGGACAGTTCTACCAAATGCCTGCGAGGAGCACGGCAGGGAACTGCCCTCAGTATTGGGCTGAGGAGAGAACAGCTTTGGGGTGGCCACTGAGAACAGCACAGCCTCATCGCAGAGGTTTGCCAGCGCAGTGTGAAATAAAAACACCCACCTGCAAATTCAAACGGGATTTAAGTTACTACGGAGCCTACGGTTCGGAATTTGTGGACATCACTTACATTTTCAGTGATCTCGGCCTCTCCCACGTTTTGGAAAAATAAGAAAAATCGGGTGCCACATTTTCTGTCCACAGGGGGGCAGAAAGCGGCCGCTGTCACCAAAACCCTTCCCTTTCCAACCAAACAGGTAATTGCACGCCGTTTGTCACCCCTTGTTCTAGTTCCTCATTTCTAATCAGGAGAATACATTATCCAATTTTCCAAATTACCCTTAGCTCTTTAATAGTACATATAACAATCTGATAATATTCTCATCAAGCCACTTGAATTAGTTAAAGCGTCTATTCTTTACTGCTCACAATGCTAAATCTTCCCCTTTGGCTTGTTTCTGTAAGTTCTGTGAACTAATGGTTCGTGGATGAAGGGCAAAAATGGTTTCCTCGAGTTGTCTGTGAAGCGCTTTAGCAACAAGATGTGTTTATGGAAGGCTTTAATTACCCAGCAACAGTACAACACAACCTAAACATACACATCATTTTCTGGCATGGCTTGTAAAAATACACTGGACTTACCTGTATCACCATATACCCAGAAATCCAGTTCAATAAATTGCACATTATGTTTACAGAGTTTAAATGCTGTTAAGAATACTTCTCCCTGGGTGTTTACTTTCAGGAGAAATTTTTTCTTTTTTTTCCTTTTTTTTTTGGTAAAAGATTCATCTTTGAGCTTTAATCACGCTTGTACAGCTGCACAGAAAATAAAACAGTTTGTCTCCCAACTATCAGAGTTAGAACTAATCTACTGGCCTTCCTGATTACTCTCCACTTACAGATATGCAAGAAGCTTCTCAAGAACATATTTACTAAGCATTCCTCACAAGTGAGTAAAACTTTGCTGTTGATGCTAAGATAAAGGACCCAAAGTTGGCTGAATTTCACGACACTCATGTTTTCCACTGCACGGTGCTACCTGAAGCTCACTCTGTACTGCACCAGGTACATTGTGTTAGCAGTTCACAAAGCTGTGGCCTTTAGCAAAGGATGCTGTCCAAACATCTCAAAGCATGAAACACACTGCAAAGCGAAAAGAAGGGTAGAAAAATCCTGGTTAGACAACCAGCAGCTTGTTTGTTCAAGGGTGGAAATTGCAATGCACGGAAAGGCACTAGCTGAAAAGAAAACAGTCAAGTTCTGACAAAGAGCAGGGGAGAACTCCAGTCTCTTCCCACAGGACTGTACTTTTCAGTTCAGGAAAGGAAGGTGAGAGCCAGAAGTGAACTTGTTTGCAAGCTAGGACCTATTTAACAGCGGGTGTTACCACACTGGGAGATGAAGGGTGCTCTGTTCCCGACTGGTTTGAGAATTACAGCCAAGTAATCTGAAGAAAGTGAAGAAAATACTCCTTTCTCCCAAGACAGCGACCTTAGCATTCAAAATCCTTATTTACTTGTCCAAGGCTGCACCAACTGCTTGACCACTCCACCAGGTGCTACCCTGGTGTCCAGCCCAGAAGTTGAGCAATGGCCCTAAAATTAGACACTGCTTTGCAGTGGAAGCACGAAGACCGGAATTCAAACTCAGAAACAGCTGAATTGCCATCCTGCCATGAGTCCTTCTCCACATACAGAGCCAACCTGTATCATCAGCAACTGTCCACAACACAAAAGCCCTTCCTCTGACTAACCCTGGCCACTCTCTGGGCAAGTCAATCCTTCTGGGTTGACACCACCTATGTTTTCTGGGATATTTGTGGAGCTACCAGAAATTCAGCAGCAGGGACGAAGACAAAACCATCTCCAGCCAAGCCCACGGATGTCCATCAAACAGATCTCCAGGCCAGGACAGGTGATACCACATGGGTCTTTGGTGGCACTGAAATGCTAAACAAGAATTGAGGTGTTTTTTGTAAGACTGAGTTTTAAACACATCTGCAGTCACCATTAGTGCAGCCAGTAATATTTCACTGTACTGTGGCTCGCAATGAAACATGAAGATGTATTATCCTAATCATCATCTCAGTAAACTACAGGGTACACTGATGCATCTTGTCAATTCACATCATTTTCACTGACATCTCTGGTTAGCAAAAAGAAGCCTTCAGGCAAAAAAAGCACACTCACAGAAGCATCAGTTATAATGAGCATGTGGCCTTTTCCCCTGAAGACCCAGCGCTATCTACCCATTATATTTGTTCAAGGCATCTTTTCCCCGAATTTGCTTCAAGAAAAAAAGCTTGATCTTCATAGTGACTTCTCCGATCAAGTTGCATCTAGATCACTTTCACATGATGTGCAACCATTAATTTTACTGGATCATTCGATATCTATTTTCAGCAAATTTCTCTATATACAAAAGAAACGCGCTTAGCTGAGACATCTCCAACAGCATTTTGACTGTCCACTGCAAAGCTTAGCAGCAATGAGATTCAGCACTGGCAGAGTAACAGCACTTCAGCTGTAAAGCTCACAGCAAACACAACTGAGACATCAAGATGAGACTAAGCTCACCTTAAGCAGGCAGGTTCTTTCAGTTCCCATAAAAACACTGATGTTTTGGAGTACAACTGAAAAGAAGCACTTGGGCCTACAAGACTAGAGTAAATCTCAAGTCTCGATCAGGTCTCAAGTCTAGATCTTCTCTGCGCCCAAGCCACGGAAGAGTAGCAGCTGTTCTGCAGAACCTAGGCCTGTGAAGTGTTACTCACACAGAGCATTTCACGTGGAAATGCTGCACTTGGAAATCAGTGGGACTTGCACATACCCTTAAGGCTGCATAGGATTGAAGTTTACGGGGAATACAAAGAGTGTTTCCCAAAAAACATCTGCCAAGGCACGGGGATCCACCATCAGATTTGTTCGTTCAGGCTTCCTCCTCTTTGCTATAAAAACCTTATCTTCAGGGCTTGGTTCTCTTAAAAAGTATGACATGTACTCTCTTCCCAGAACAATTTGTGACTGAAACATTTTAATTGCTGTTCCACTGAAGTGAGCTAAGGCATCACTGTACACCAAAACCACACTGCACTTCAATGACTTGCCTTTGCCAAGTTGCCTTTGCTGATTTTTGCTCCTTAGCAGCTAAATCAGGGTTGAGAAGCTTTCCCCCATTTCATAAGAGTGAAGGAATTACTCTTGTTTTGTAACTCCATTTTACATCTGGCAAGTAAGCCATTAACGCTTACTTTGCACCACAGCACTACATAATTAACTGGATCCTACAGTCAGATTAAACTGTGTAGCTGTGATATTACCAAAGCTACATAATATTCATTAGAGCATTTGGACTAATCCTTTCTCCAAATGGTATTCCCTTGTCTGTCTTGGTTATCAATAAAACACATCTGAGTTATAACAACTCTTGAGTTGCAACTTAGCTGAAGCTTTGCCAATACTTCTGGTCTCTCCCATTAATTACCTAAAAAAAATGGATGATGTCTCAAAGAGTAAAACCTTCTATGCCACTTGGATTCCTTATCCAACACAGGCTATACGTACCGACATCAGCTGGTCCGAGGGCTAGAAGTGCTCCCAGGCAAAGCAGGACAGATTGTCCCCTGAAAAAAGTATTTGGCTAGAGGGAGAAGACACAAGCATGGAGCCTGACCTCCACAGTTAGAGCTTCCCTCAGCAAATCACATACCATTTTCAGAATGACAGTGCTGTTCAGTCTCTTTTCATGCCTAAACATCCCTGATCTTGGAAAACAAAGTGCAATATAGAGAGATGAAGGTTTCCTTGATAAACAAGCCAGAGGCAGCCCTGCAGTCACCAGGAAAAATCACTACGAAGCTGAGCCTTACAAACACGTGGTGCAAGACAATACAAAGGCACCCCGTCCAACCTCTTACCAACAGCATATTTTTATTTTCCTTCCATAAAATCCATCAATATTTTCCTAGACGAGCCATGGAGTTAGTTATCTTTCACCCAACACTCAACAATTCTTTGCTTAACCAAAAGCCTCTGGTACAGAGGAAGAATCATGCTCGAGGCCACTACAGTACACTGGGTTTGTTTGTTCAGTCTCTGTGCAAACTGCTGAAATACATCAAACTGGGGAACATTTTACCACTTGGAGAGAGCAGATTAAAGCAGTAAATTACAGAAATAGTGTCCACACACCTGTAAACTCTGCAGACGTCCAGCCTGGCACATCCTATTCCCATCCAACTTGGTGCCCACTGGTTCTCTTGTTTAAAGGCACCATGGGATGTGTCGTGGAAAATACCAGGCATGCAAGACCAAGCAGGTTCAAGTTCCAATCTTTTCCCAGTAGTCATTAATTTTGCCAGCATCATTTCCCAGGTCACATTTGGCACTGCAGTGTCCACAGCAGCAATGAATGGGGACAAGATGAAGCCCCTGTGTTTGTAGTGGTGAAGGCAGCCGGGTTTGGCTGGGCCACTGGAATGAGCTTTCAGTGGCAGGTACCAGCGATGGGAGCAGTGGTCCAGAGGGTTTATCTCAGCAGCATGATGGGGAACACACAGCACTGGTGCTGGGCTCCAGCAGCTGAACACTGGACAGAAGGGATGAGGTTTAAAGTTCACCTTTCTCTAAGTTGCCTGCTAAGCCATGACTTGGTTAAACCATCTCCACAGTAGGGCCCCCTCACTGGTGAAGCCTTGCTGTGAGTACATCTGCTTAGTGGAAAGTCAACATCATTAAAAAAATCCCACTGAACAGTGATGCTCAAAACCTGTTCACAAAAATAAATACCTCAACTGCTTCCAATTCACATTTTGTAATAACCACAAACTGGCAGAATGGGATCCTTCAATGTATCTGTGTTTTAGTCTTTTCTAAGCTAAACACAGTTCAGGAACACTTAAAAAATTTGTACATTACCCATTTTGATGCAGATGATTCAAATATGTTTAAACAGACTCAGTCTAGGTATGTTAACAAATAATCCTCCTGTGCAATTTATTAAGTGAAGTTACAGACAAAAAAATATTAAAAAATTTGAAAAGTCAGTAATTAACTACCCTGGATTGGAACAGAAGAAAATGCATTTTCATCAGCCTCACTGAAAGAAGACATCAACTTCCCATGCAGGAACAACAAAAGAAGATTTCATGTACGCCAACACTGCACAGGATCAACAGTAACTCACAGGACCAGTTTCACAGGGTCCTTTCCACAAGGAGAGAGGAATATAAACGTGATTCACTGTATATTTACAGATATTAAATATTGTACAATCGATTTACTCCTCTTACATGAATACATTCATCTGTATCCATTTCAGAAAAAAAGCTGTGCTTATTTTACACTCACTACATCTTTTTCATGTCTGAGTGGCTCTGGGAGACAGGTGGCATTTACTAAGCAGGTACCTCATGGAAGCCACACGTCACACGTGACAGTAAATTCACTAACCTTAACTCACAGATAATGGTGTACACTGCATCACAGCTGATGCCTCTTTGACACTTACTGGCCTGCAGTATTTCTTTTATGATACTGTGGCTTATCTTTATATTCAGAATATACAAATATGAAGGGTAGGAAAAAATTAATCTAAGAGCTTCAGACATTTTTATTATCAATGCTATTTTATATTGGGCAGGGTTCTACTAAATTACTTGATTTCTTGAGACACTAGCAACAGCTGTCTTTTTCCAGGAGAAAGAATCATCCTGGTGCTTTTCCACTGCCTTTGATTGGGGTAGACCCAGAAATCCTCTATCACCTCTAACAAGCTTTTTGAAGCAATCAGATATTCTGGGTCTAGTACATTGCACATTATCACCAACTGTGTCAAACTGACTGCAGTGGTCTGTGATATTAAGCTGTCACTTAGGAAGCTCCAGAGGAAAAACCCCAAAAGAAACCCACGGGATTTCACTGTCAGGAAAGAAGAAAGAATGATGGCAAAATGTTGCAAGTATTCTAAACTTGACTGAATGTTTGTCCCCTTCCATACTCCCCTTATCCCCTCAAAAAAACCAAGAAAAAACCCCAAGAAAACCAACAAGGGGCTTTGCCTTTGTCCCTGCCCTCTATTCCCTCTGATGTGTGCAACTGATCGGAATAATAAATCCATCAACTCAAAATTAAGCAGAAGAAAGTAATCCTTCTGCCTGATCATTTCCTTCCTGATACAATAACACACAAACAGTGACAGCAGCATAAGTAAGGCAGGAGTGAGGGACCAGAGAGTGGAAGAAGAGTAGGGGCAGAACTGCCTTTTCCAACAGCAGCCAAATCTCATTAAAATGGTGGTGAGACTCCAACCTGAGCACGTCTGAAGGCAGAACAAAGCTCCAGGCTCTGTACCTGGGATAGCTGCAAGGAAGAAATGCACAGCCACACGGAGCTACAGGAGACAATCCTGCTCCGTGGCGATGTGCCAATCTCAGCTATGGACTTTTCCCCCTCACCGAGCCTCCAGGTTTAACAGTGGCAATCGCTGAGTGTATCTCACAGTCCCGCCTCCAGAAGCTGAATGTCATTCACAAAACCTAGAGGCAAAGCATAATATTCCCTTGGCAGATGTCAAACAGTACCTCCCACAATATCCCACATACATCAGCTCCTCTACACTCTAAAGCCTATTACCAAGTAGGCTTCAACAGGCAGAACACCCAGAAACTGCTTTATCATTGACTGTGTCACTTTGTTTTCTGACCTTCTCCACAGCCGAAATATGAGGCAAAGATCAAGGTAACTCTTCCCTTGACAGCATTGTGTCAGTCCTTTATTCTTTACCATTCTATATTCTTTACCATTTAAGATGCCCTGAGTGCTTGCTAGCACACACTCAGCTCTCCCAAACACATGTTCATCATAACACAAACTGTTTCCTTAAAGCTACTGGACTGGGCCAGACAAAAGGAATATGTGACTTCATGAGCTGTCAGAATCATCATGGGGAAGGGTGAAGGTGGGTTAGCTGGTGCTGAGGAACACAAAAAATACTCCAATATGACAACCTATCTACGTATTATTTAAGTTTTTTACTTTGTCACCCCTTCATTAGCAAATTTTAACAAACTCTCACCCAAGTTAAAAGATGAAAACTCTTATTTTATTTGCACAAACACTTATCAGAGCGCAGATCCACAAAGTTTCCTAACCCCTGAGTCATTTTCAAAGAGGAAAAAGATTTACCAGCCCCTGAAAATCATTCTTTCCAACTCACTCACTTAAGAAGAGAAAGTACTTATATTACAAGCAGAGGCTCAAAACCCCACAGATAAAAGGAACAAAAAAAAAAAAAAGGCAAACAGAAGGCGTAAAACACGTGATGTGCATTTCTGTAAACAACTCTGATGTAGAACACTAGACATCTGGGAAATAAACCTCGATAAAGAAGGGGAACGAGAGCAAAGGCAAATACTGCAAAGAAGGAGAAAAAAAGAGCTAAGGGATTTGCATCTAGAAAGGAGTACAAGAGAGAAGCCTGAGGCTATTGCAAAACAGAGAGAAAGCAGGGTGGGGCTTGCCCAAACCACAGTGAGGAAGAGAAGATAATTCAATTTATGCAGAAAGGAGAAAAAAAAAAAATCATCCACCAGGCCTTCCAAAGCAGACCTGGATTTGACAGAACACAGACAGGAAAGAAGAGAACCCTAAGCACGTGACACGGAAGGATTTTCCAAAACTGAAGCTAAATTGGGATCAAAGGGAGACCGGCAAAGCAAGTGGTCAGTTATTAAAGCATGAGAAAAGAAATGGGCACCCAGGTAATACTTCTTCCTTTAGGGATATAATCTTCTCATACTGAACACACCACATCTTTCAAGATCCTACATATTAATCTCCCCATATATATCCAGCTGTGTCCTCCATTATGAAGCAATCTATTATATTGTCCCTTCAGTCATATTTAATTGACTTTGCCAAATTAATCATAAAAAAGCATAACCTTCTTACATATTTTATGTTCTGTTATACAACCTTAAAGTATCAATCATCGCTATACATATATAAATAAAAGTTACAAATTCTAAAATGAGAACTTAAATCTTTTCCTTTGAGTTGGAGAGATCTGCTTTGTCCTGCCTTTCTACTAAATAACTTGTATGCATTTTGGTTTATTTTCAGTTTACTTAAAAAAGCAAATGTTTTCTTGTCAAAAGGACATGGCTACATCCTACTGGTTCTGGGTATGTAAATTTTGTGTGTGGTGGGTTTTTTTAGATGCTTCACTGATTCCTCTAAGTTTCTTATCACCAGACATTCTCTGGTTTTCTGATTACCACATTCAGCAGAGAAGAATTTCCACCGAACTAGAATATTCCATCACTCTTTCACATATTTCTTCTGCCTGTAGCAGGTAGATTTAGTAAGTGCAGCTATTTGAAGTTGTCTAAAATTAACTGAGATTTACTTGTTATACGTATAAGACTTCCTTCTAGATTTGGAAGTAACAGTGGGATCCAAAAGCTGTCTTTTGGGTGTCGTTTGGAAAGAGAAAAGTGTCCTGAAGGTAGCCGAGGGCAGGTTTTCATGTTTGGCAATCAGTCACCAGAGGTAGAATCTTCTCCCTCTATTCACATAAGCTTTCCCTCCAGCATTACTCACAAAAGCTCCCCAGAGAGTGTTTGGTGAACTGGTTGCAATGTAGTTTCCCTGCTTTTTCAAGGTTTCTTGTGGAAGACCAAGAAACGATACTGCTAATTACTTAACCACTTGACTGCTCATAACGAGCTGATGTTGCAACATGCCCAAACTCACAGGCCAGCTTCCTGCCTGCCAGTTTGCTTGTCTGCCCGATTTTTGGTGTTCGGTGTCACTGTCTGCCAGTGCTTCTCAGAAGTGCCAGTGAGTCACGGTCCCTCTATGGGGACAGCTCAGGCCACGTGAAGACAAGCGCTTGGCCACCTCAGCCTTCGGGGGCACGAGCAGTGGCTTCCAACATCAGCTCTTCTCTCCTCCTATCTGACACCATCTCTACCCTTGATTTTCAGGCCCACACACCACGTTCAGCTCAGAGGTGCCCCTGTTCTACTGCTGTGCCAGGACTGTTAGCACTGCTCCTAGCTGCTGCCTCAGCAGAAGGAAGCCATCCCTTTTTTTAATTGGCCTGGTTTTTGCTTGCAATTTTGCTTTCTTCTCTTGCCCACTGCTGAGGAAGACTTTGTGGCCCAGCACAGTCACGGATGCCCTACGACATCTTTGGCATTCAATTTCCTGTTTGCTTGTGTGTCACTGCCTTGTCATTGCATCTGATGCTAATCTGAGCTCAACAAGTAATTTAATTTTGCTGGTTTGAACTGCTTTCATGTCACATATATGCTATCTCATCCTCGTGAGTCACCACTGCCTGCCTCCTGAAAATAATGCACTTCTCAGTGTAATGATTTCTTCTGCTACAATTACTCTACTCTGCTACTCTGAGGGCCATCTTCAATTATGCTGTTTTTCTCTGCTGGACCCAGGTTCCAACTTTCATGCATTCTTCGTCTGTCTGTACTCGTACTTTTACAAAGAAAATAAGTCCTGCAGCAGCATTTTCATCCTCATCCTGCAGCATCTTGTGAAATTCCTGTCTGCCACATTTACTTTGTGCTCGCTGTGCCCATTGTCTTTGGCTACAGCTTAAGTACATCGCCTTCATCTGGAGCTTCTCAGCACCTTCAGCATGATTTTTGTTTGCTCTCTCAGCCACGTTCGTGAATTTTTCCTCCTTGTTACAACTTCCCATGAACTAGCTTTACTCTGATGAAGACATAATTGCCTAAAGCAGCCACCCAACCCAGAGTAGGGAGCGCAGTAGTGCTCTATTTTTCATTTGTGGATTACGACAGTTCAAAAGGTGCCTCTCGTATACATTTACATAGGAGTTCATATTTTGTCCCAATTTTTCTACTACGAGGCTATTTGAACATAATATCTTTCTAATACTAAGACATTTACAGAAAGCCTCCTGAATTTTGTAAAGCTTTTCCCAGCTTACTGCTCGTGGATCGCGCGCTGACTTTAATCCGTCTCAACAAGCAAACTGTTCTTACTCCTTCTGCTTCTCCCACTCCACCAGCAGGTCATAGTTCTTGTGGTTTGTATTTCTCACTTGGCTGTCTGGGTCTGACCTACACATGCTGCCTGTATCAATTTTATTGATAAGTTTTGCCAAATTATCCTTTTTTAATTTCACAAGCCTCTTTTGGGAGCCAAATCACAGCTAAAAAGAGCATTTTGCTGTGCTGTAGCAGGAAGTTTGTTACAAGAAAGGTTTTTAGCAATACTTCAAAGAATGTTTTGCCTTTCTTCTGCTGTTTGCTATAAAATCCCCCAAAGTGGCAACAACTGCAAGAGTATCAAGTATAAATTCAGACGTTTTCAAATCACAGCCAAAGCAAAATAACCATAGATTTGAGCAGTTGCATCCCTAATCCACACGATTACGTTTCTAAGCAAACAATTCTCACTGCTGGACTAATTATTTGTAAAGGTTTAAAGAGGGTGAACTGCAGCTTCGGGGGGTTTGTCCATGTGACAGCTCTCCCTGCTGCGGGTGGGTGCCCTGAGAGCGATGTGGCACCGTGGGAGCGCGCCCTGCTCCGAGCAGCCGCCGGCAGCCGCGGGTCCAGCGCGGAGGATCCGATGGGATCCCTCACCACCCACGCCAGGCGAGCCTTTGATTCACACTCAGCACCCCTGGAGTACAACTCAGGCCCTCGTGGAGATAAACAGAAGTGTATTCTTAGCTCCGTGCACGAGTTCCGTACAAACCGTCCCAACCTCACGGAGATTTCGGGGGTTAGGAATTCCTGCCTCATCTCTGCGTCCCTCACAGTTCCTGAGGATGCTGGAAATGTGAATGAAAACAGAACCACATCAAGCAGGGAGGAGTATTAATCTGAAATGTACATAAGTCTTCAGGGAATAAGCATTCGATAATTAAGACTGCGGCACTGAACCAGCACAAAATTTGAGCTATAATACTTTGTATCTATGTTTGTGTTGCCTTTTCAACTCCCCCTCCCCAAATTATATTAGCTTCTGACTCAGATGCAAGGAGGTAACAGACACATTTTCACACAAAAGGAGATAGCCTAAACCTCATGTAGCAGCACTTGAGAAAATCCCGTACCATTTACCCTCTACAGACTAATGGAGACATAAATCGGGACCTATTTTAAAGAAGCAAATGTGCCACACTGATAAGCACACTCACTGACTGTAATCCTTATCACCCAAATACATATGGTGCGAGCTGAGACAAGACCACTCTCCCGCACTTGTGTATAATTTCGCGTTGAAAAAAATAAAATCACATCACACGGTAGCCATGGTTACCCATAGACGATAAGAGCAGCGTTTTTCATCCAACAATGTCAGAAATGTGCATAAATTCAGGAGCTGCACTTGATGTTTTTTCAGGCCTCCCCATCTGCACATTTATTTTCTGCTGCCTGTGTATATATCCTTTGACATACTAGGATTCTGGGTATTTCAAGGAACAGCTCTTTTTTGCTCTCCTTAATCTAAAAAGCACTTTTCAGTTATCCCTAAAGCACAAATTAATTCAAATCTATTCTGAAAATCAGAATCTAAGGCTTACAGAAAACCTTTTAAAACAATTGCCATGCTGATAGTAAGGGTCAAATGTTACACAGAGCCAGCTATTTACTGAACAAAACTCTACTGCCACCTTACCAGCTGGTACAACGCTGCTTTCTGTTGTCTTCACATTATTTAAAAAAAAAACCAACCCAACCAACCAAAACCACCACAACTAAAAAATGCTAACCCCACAAACAATGCTAAAAGAAGGCATTAACTTATTTCTTCTCCCAAAATCATGTTGTTCTATTTCAGGCTACTTAGTAAAGCTCTACGTTGTTTCGTGGCCTAACTCTTCATAAAAGTAAAACACACCAAAAAAAAAAAAAAAAAATTGTGAGAGATTAAAACCAGATTAGCCTCCTGCAAATTTTACAAAAACAAAAAGTGTGATTATCTAGTCCAAGCAGTGCTGCCTTAATTTTGGGTGCCATTTGCAAACCTGGGACACAGGTCATATTCTTCTCATGCAGTTGTTCTGTAGGGCTCTTCCCTTTAAAACAAAATAATCTAATTCACCAGAAGCAGAAACATCCTGCAATTACCATTCTAAGGACACACACAGGTTAGAGAGTTTGTACCAAAGAAATGTTAAATAAGACTTTTAAAAAGGTTAAAGACCTCCCCTGCCAGGGAGATCCACTACCAGCTCACCCCAACCAGCTCTCCAATTAAATCACTGAGATCACCACCTTCAAATTAAGCTCCCAGTGTTTCTAAGGCTCTCTCATGAAAACGAGATTCTTAGGATTTAAAAAACCAAATCAAACCAAACAACAAAAACCAGGCAGCCCAGTAGTCACTGGCCATGTGAAAGGTACTGGCAAATCCTATCTCCGTGGGCATTGATGTGCCAGGGACACACACACAGCTGCCCATGGAGAGGGACACAAAACACAGAATAAACTACTCTGCCAATAGCAGGAGGAATGTCCTGATCCCCATTTCAGGTTGGCTGGGTGCTGTCACAGGACCCCTGGTGACAATGAACGTAATATATTTAGCAGTGTAGTAACATGCAGCTGAACAATTTAAAGGTATTTGAAAGACTTGGGAATTTAAATCCAAACAATTCAGCTTCAAGGGGATCCTTATTATATGCACAGTATCCCATGCCTAGATCAGACAGCAGCAGCAGAGAACCAAGGCAAGCCCTTGCCTGAATGGAGAATTCTTAGGAGTGAAAAAGCAGCTGATTTCATACCTCATCTAAACCCCACTGAACAATCATCAGTATTGGTGGGGTTTAGAAGGAAAGAAACCCCACACAAATAAAACGAAGCTGTTTCAGTGAGGCACGTGGACATAAACCAGCATCTGGTTTGGCCCAGGGTGGCAGGGTGCAGCGAAGAGAGAAAGTCTACAGCCAGGATTATTTGCCAGAGAAAAAGAGAGACCCACAGGAGCAGCAAAATCTATCAGTGAGGTGCCCCACACACCGCTGGGAGCCCAGCATGCAAGGGTGCCTCGAAGGACATCCTACTGCCACGCCTTCCAGAGGGGAACGGGTGGTGTTCTCACTTGTGAAGAGCTGAAGATGCAAGCTGTGGATGTCCTGGAAGCCAGAGAGCGAAATGCTGGCTTGGATAAGGTTTCACCTCATAGTTTTACCTCCAGAAAAGGAATGATGGCTGTAGCACAATGCTGCTCCCCTAGATGTGGTGATATTTTCACAAAATATTAATTTCTGCATTCTTTTGTGTGGCCCTCTGTTTGTAAAAGATCCTGAATTCTTCCTACATTAACATTCAAGTATATATTGTTTTATTAGGCCTACTAAAGAAAAAGATGATTTTTTAAAGAAGTCAAAATAAAGAATATTACAAAAGAAATAATTTCCATATTTTAGACGTGCTGCAAAAAAAAAAGTGTTTTAAGGATACCTACACTCTAGTTTTAAACTGGAGTCATCGTTGCTGGAAGAGAAATCCATTGGACCTATAACAATTCCTGCACAACATTCATTCTCCATCTCACAGCTGTGAAAGTGAGGCCCACTCAGCCTATGGCATTTGTTTTAACTGAGCAGATTTTGGTGAGGGAAAAAGCTTTGTAATTTTTTTTTTTAAAAAATCAAGATATTCATAGTCTAAGCTTAAACTCAGACACAGTGGCATTCACATCTATCAAGAAAAAAGATGCAGATAAAGATGGGAGGGATCAATATGAGTGTTAACATACCTATTTCAAATGGCTGTTCATACATTTTCTGCACAAAAGAAATCAGGACCGGACACAATTTATGTAGTAATTGCTACACGAAATAGCTTGATACTAAAGATGATGTCAGAATGTGGAACAAAGTGTTCACAATAATTTCTCACAAACACTACCAATTGCCTTAGACTCTCTCTAATGGAGAACATATTCAATTTTTGAAAATACCAACTGAAATGTCTGCAAAGATCTCCTGTCTACTTGAAGATGTGAGATATCTTTAATTTACATTGTGAGATCTCTTCCCCCCCCCGCCCAGTGATAAGATTTTTTAAAATACTGTCTGTATATATGAACACTTTGGATATTTAGGAAAATTATTATTTGTATTGTGCTGATCTGTACAGTGCTATGACAGGTCTGCACTGGAAATTACGTAGGAGACAGAAAAGCAGCAGCTTATTGAGGTGGTGGTAGACCAGGACTGTGTAAGATGCCAGAAGGATAAAAAACCAAAACCATTTGTACTTCTTGAAAGCTGACTACTGGTATTTATTATTGTAACCATAGCATTATGCTACTGAAATCTAACAAAGGGTATCTGAATTGAAACAATGGTAGAACAAATGTTATTTTTCTTTCAGGTAGAGCTCTCTGAGGGATGAGTCAAATAATTAGCTGGTCTGGTTTTTGAGAGAACAAAAGGCTCTTTACTGACTCCCGTTAGAAGCTGCTGCCCAAGTCTCGGTGGTGTGTACACACAACAAGGAGGGCTGGAACAGCTGCCAGGGGCTTTGACACGATACGTTGCAGAGTAAAATTTCTAAAGCTAGAACAATATCTTAACATGATCCTCCCCTGAAGTGCATTGTGTGAGCTGAACAAGTAACTTCTGTAAGGCAGTGGTGTACAGCAAAACTGGAGAGCAGCAAAAATACCAGCAGAACTGTCTGCTCCACAACCAAATCCTGACTGGAGGAGGAGGAAAGAAAGACAACTTCTGAAATCCCACTATAATAAGCATATTTCCTGTAGCTTTGTCCTGTAGAAAGTTTTAGTAAAACAGCTCTATAACTGCTGAAGTAGTTTGAAGCTTCTGTCCCTGCTACAAAGCACATTAGCCAACATTACAGCCCTGAAAACATCTCTTCAGGAGCCTTTAGCAAAACACATTCAATCATAATAACAGTGTAACACTGGCCTCCAAAAATACAAATCGCAGAAGTTTCCTTACATCGGTGTCTCCAAGACCGCAGTTTTCAGACATGCACTGAAAGCATCAGGTGCTTCAACTGTGACTCACTGCTATACATCAGAGTTTACTGCTTGTCAAACTTTATTTGTCAGAATCTGCAAATACAATAGCCACAGTACAATCAAAATGTTAAGCAGGAATGAGTCATGATAATGTCAGAGAGTGACCTCAGGTTTTTCTCTCTTCAACAGATCATACGTATGGTGAGTCTGTTTTTTATCATGAAAAATTATTTCTGGATAATTTGTTTATTCAGAAATAACATCCTCATCCAGAGTGACTGAAATGGGAATGGAGTGGCTGAAGATTTAAGACACAGAGCAGTGCTTAAAAGCCAAAAATAATGATTGGTCAAGTATCTTAACAACACAGCACTGAGTGCTGTGATCCTGTTCCCCCAGCAGGGTTGTGCTGGGCTGGCTCTTGGGTGTGGCCTGGAGGAACACCTGGGCACTCAGGAAAAGACACCGAGTCGGTGCTGAAGCAATTCCTCAGAGCAATTCCTCAGCAAAACTATCCTGCTGCAGCTGTAAATGAAACACAAGACAAGGGCCTGACCATCTGTGACCCCACAACACCTGAACGCCAGTTTCAGCAACCAAGACAAATTCCAGCTTAGGAAAATCCAACTCATTTTTTTCCTACATATTCACCGAAGTTTCATTAAAGTGTAATGATCTTCTTCCCTCCTCGCTCGAGGTTAACATGTTCGGTGCCACACGGAGTGACAGCAGTTGCTACATTTCTGTGGTGAGTGAGGTCACTGCCATACATAGCTCCCAATCAGGGTGCCCAGCACCCAGTCCCAGGGTAACACGAGTACAAGGTGTTACAATAATTCCATTTCCAAAGGAGTACCACGGAAAACCAGCAGGACAGTGATTTAGCGATTCTCTTCTTGACTCTATTCATCACAGAAGAATCCTCCTATAATTACCTTATTCAGTTTTACAGATCTCTGCTGACAGTTTTCTAGAACTTTTTCCGTTTGAACTGGATACCTACAAATGAAATGTTAGAAACCACCCTCTCTCTCAATATCAAGAAGTAATCAACTGTAGGACAGTTTGCAGAGAATTAAGGGGTTAGAAATACAGCACAGCAATTACATACAGAACTCGCCACAAGAAACTTACAATGAGCAACTAGGAACGGAGAAATCCACTTTTTTTTTTTTCTTCTAAGAACTACGGTGTTTTTCTACTGCATCAAAAGGTGCTAAGTACCGCAGGGCTCAAAAATACACAGGGCTACAAGACAAAAGAGAAAGTTGAAAGGTTGCCAAAGGTTTTATAGATCAAGAGCAAGAACACCTCGAAGCTACTCAGACCAAGCCTTGCTGGCAAAGAACTGCAGTCACCCAGTTCCAGTTGGCACAAAGACATCAGAGTTCAGCATTTATAAATTGCCAGGCTGGATTGAGAGTAGTGGGAAATGTACAATGAAAGCAAAAACTCTACACCAGATCACAGCAAAACGCAAATCAAATATACATACAGAAGCATCTGCTTCCATGTAAAACTACAAATAAAGCACAGATCTCTATTAAAATGCCCCGACTTAGATGAAGAATATGATTCATCCCATCTCACAACTCCAGGCCACCGTGGGGGAAAAAACCCACTAAATGGAACAGGTTTTTAATGTATAGCCTAAAATGTTTGCACCTAATTGCCTACATTAAAGTTATATCCAAACAATTTGTACTTTCAAAGGGAGGTAATCAGTGAACTGTTGTTTCACTGCCTCGATTAAACAACCCAGACAGGCCACATTCACATGCTCTAACAAATATTGCTTTGTTGATTCTTTTTCAGTTTATTTGTCTGCAATAATTAAGGTGCTTTGTCTAAGCCACTCAGCCCAGGAATTACATGGAGTTACGTTCTACAGGCTAAATAAAGGACATTGCCTCTGATCTGCTGGCAAATTTTAAGAGTGGATCATCCTGGCCCAATTAACTTGTCCTGTTAGACTGATTGTTTTTGCTGAGAGATGCAGACAAGAATAGCTTAAAGCCACGAAGCAACATGTGCTGGCATCCTTAGCAGTAAGGATTAAGAAGAAATGCAGAAAGCTTTGTGTATTTTACATGTCCCTTAAGGTCACGAAGGGAATGTCCCACTCAGCCACCTAAATGGCAGAAATTACAACAGGCAAAGCCCCGGCTGTATTTAGTTTTGCAGTTCCACAGCAAATGAGCTTGTCCATCTCCCTTCTGCCGGGAACAAGCGGGTGAGTCACACACAGCAGATTCGCGTTACAGTGATAGATGCGACAAAGGGAGGCAGCTACACACAGCCCATTGTGTGCAGCACAACACCCTGGAGTTACAGCTGAAACACGTACACAGGGATGTATCCATATATACTGGAGATATCGGAAATGGATATGCATGGAACTTAGCACTGACTGGCACGAAAGCAACCCTGGGGTCTTCTTACCCCGTGCGTGCACATGCAAGGGGGATCTGCTGGGTATTGCCCAAGTTTGGTTGACAAGGAGTGTTTTCTCCTGCAGATATTTTTCAGTCTCAACTGTGAGAGCGTGAGCAGGAGAAGAGCCACGACAAGTCCAGCTGGATGGGCTCAAAACGTAACTTCATGCGACACCAAAGGGAAGAATAAAATCCTAGGACAGCTTCTCAACTGCCACAAAGTTACCTTTGATCCACTGCCTGCACCAGGCTTGCACCGATTTTAAACTCGGACATCTCCTGAGCCTCCTGCTGTTGCTCTCGGGCAAAGGGCAGGGATGACTCCCGCGGGAGACGCTGCCGAGGGAACCACAGCAGCCAGGAGCGCAGCCCGGGCCCTGCTCACCCGGCACAGCGGCACCCCAGCAGCAGCCAGGGATCGGGGATGCTCAGAGGCACCCACCAGGCCTGACACGAAGCTGTGGGGTGGCACCACGCCGCTGTCACACAGCACAAACCAGAGGTCAGGTCTGTGCTGCCTCCGCCCTGCTCCAGGGGCTGCCCTGGCCCACACTGCGGCCCCGGAGCCGGGGATTTAATAAACCTCGCTCCAGGCAGCGCTGCGGGGGAATCCTGGGCGAGGAGAGCCCGCTCCTCCTCCAGATGGACCGGGCATCTGTGCCCAGGGGCGGCTGTAAGGAGAGGCGGGGGCTGCCTCAGGTGGGGATGGGTATTCCAGGCGATTCCAGCAGGTTCCGCAGCATCCCAAGCCCTCAGCCCCTGCGCACACGGGAGGTGCCTCAAGGGGAGCAGAGGGAAGGAGAGGAAGGGCCAGCAGGAGCAGGGACAGGCAGAGGAGCTGCCAACCAAGGAGGGAGGCCAAGGTGGGGAAAAGGGGGCATTGCCCACCCATCCCCGCCACTTCAGGTGCTGTTGGGAGAGCCACTGCGGACAGATGAGAATAAATTCTGCCTCTATCCATTCTGAATCCATGCTTTTTCAAAGGCAAGCAGCATATGCCGCTTGTATCTCAGATTTTTCAAATCATTTCTGAGCACAAATGGAGCACAAGGGCATCTCTGAGGGAGGAATTCTGCTTTCTGAAATAGAAGAATGTTTTTAGGAGTGAGAAAAGCTCTTTGAGAATTCATACTCACAGAGGAGACCTGAAGCTCTAGAGAACTAAAATGATAAAGCCAAATCCTGCCAATAAACCTACCTCCTTCAACATGATAAAAACAGGGAAGGAATTAGCTGAATATTTAAAGCAAAAGCAGATATTTCAGTAAGATAATAACTCTGAGGTGGTGAACATTTAAATTCCCCTTGTTCTTTTTTCCCTGAAGAGCAACCTTTCCAACACACACACTCCCCTTTTGTTTCCAGAGTAATAAAGCAATGAAGACAGTCAAAAGCCTTTGGGTAATTTCCATTAATGACACACCTTGTTAATGTCTCAATTCAGATCATACACACCTGGCAAAATTATAGCAGCAAGGGTATTTCTTTGACAAAACAGTTTACCAAACCATGTAGTGAACTCTGTCACTTGAAACTTCAAGTGAAAGTTCAGACTTTATAACAACTGTGTTGCCATTGAACCGGCCTTGTGGTACAGCACTTATGTTCCGCTTTGCAGGGAAATCAAGACAGGTTGGATACAACGATCTTTGACTGGTTTTCTTAATCTTGTGTAAAAATGCCACACTTATTTTCCAACATGAGGCGCTGAACTACAGATTTTGCAATGATAATTACTGCAATGATAATCCTTTTACTGCTGCCTTCCTTCTCGCTTTCTGCTGTGAACTGCTGCCCACTCGGTTCTTAACCTTAGACATCCTTCCACGTCAGGTTTGGAAGTTCAGTGCCTTCCCTCCACCCCAGGAAAGCTGTGCAATTTACGATGAAAAGCACAAATCAACTTCTCAACATCCCAGAAAGCCCAGCAGAATTCTTTTGGGAGGATTGAAGCCTCAGCATTCACAAACATTGATCCCTTCAGCAAAGATTCACCGCGCTGCACCTTTCTGGCAAAAGGGCTATTTTCACATTCACTGCATTTGCACCTTTTTGAGAATGAACCTTTCCCAGTATTTATAACTCATTCCTAAAGCTGAGGGAATTTCAGAAAACACATTGTTCCTTCTGGCTTTCCATAAACCTTGTGTCCTGCAGGAGAGCCCTCCAAACCTCACTGTACATCTTTAGTCCATTACAACTCCAGTAGCAGCAACAACGCTGTCACATCAGTCTGAACACCCTGTGGCTTCTTCCTCTCGAGTTTTCCCCTGTGTCTGACCAGCAGATTAATTTCAGCAGCCCAAAAGCACAGCTACCAACAAGGATATTTCCAGCATCTTCTTGTAAAGGCCTTCCTCTTGGTGAGAGGTCAGTGGAGGTAGTTATGCCTCTTCCATGGCTATTGATTCCCATGTTTTGCTGCTCTGACTTTCTAGCAAAAATTAAGATTTAGTGCTGTCATGAAAACAGTGCCTTAAAGGAAAAATTCCTTGAACTTACATTTTTCTAGCTGAGCTAAGGCGTATTACTGGAATACCAATAACGCATCCAAACCACTGTAATACTAAAAATGAAACATCTGTAAGGATACGCCTCCTCCACCTAATTGCAAACAAGATTAGACAGTGTATAATCAATATAAAATTGTGTTAGCCACAGAGGCTATTTTCTGCCAGTATTACCTAAATGCAAATGCACATTTCATTTCAAAATCATTGTATTTTTACGTCACCACCGCGGAAATTGCTATGCCATCATTATAAAATTAAATTCTTCTCGCAGTCAGAAATGATGGAAGAAAAGACAGAACCAGTTGCAGCCTGTAGTTGTGCTAATTAAAAATCAATCCATTGCCAGTGTCTCACACCAAGTTAAATCACAAAGTTAAGATGGTGTGATACGGTAGCAAGGCAAGAACGGCATTAATTAAAAAGTTAAAGGTGAGGCAAAGTTCCACAAAACCAGGGTGAGAATCACAACTGTCTCCAGTACTGGAGCTGAATGCTCTTCACACATTCAGCACGAAGTGATGGGATTTTCTAAAGCCCTGCGAGGGAGTCCCTGCAGAGCCACAGGGGTGGTTCTCCTCCTCTCTGGGGATCCACCAGGGCACCTCCCGAGTGCACACCTTGGGACAGAGCTGTAGCCCACAACAAGTGAGCACGACAGAGCACAGGCAGATAATGCACCACCTTTCCTGCTAAAAGCAAAGGCTGAGTGTTAATTCCCCTGCCCTGAAATGCATTTTCAGTCCCACTTGTCCTTACAGCAAGGAAGCCATTAACGCCGTGCCTCAGGAACGAGGGGTAAAACTTAAATAAGACAGACTCAGTGGCAAAGATCAGATTATGTGTCTTCCAAGCCTTGCCCTGAACTTCACCCCAATTCCCAACCTACACAGCGCAGCGCTCACCTTATCCACTCCCCAGCCTCACAGGGCTAAAGGGTAAGGGGGGAAGGGTTTTGCCACTTTGGTGGATAAAGGTAGTCCTATCTCTAAAAAAAACCACATACTTTTTTTTTAGATCTACTTTTCTATTTTTATAATTATCGCCCAAATAAGCAGAATACACACACACAAGTTGCTGAGAATATACAAGTCATATAATCATTATGTTAAGTTTACAGCTGAGATTTTTCCCACCTCAACAACTTTAGCAAACACCCACATGATTCCCAAACAAGGATTTGCCAGTATTTTTACTGAAGGCTAGAAGTTTACTGGAAAACATCCTGAATTGGCTACCTCCTGCTTTTACCCTACAGAAAACAAGAGAACAGAGTGCCCATTTTTAGTATGGGCATCCCTCTAATGAAATATCAAGGATATAAACTGATAGCTATGATGTGATCATAAATAATGGTGATTTTGTGTATGGAAATACCATTCATATAGTGGAAAAGAATCACGAAGTAACTAACTGCAGAGGCACTTTTAAAAATAAGCTTAGAGTGAAATTCAGCTAAATGGAACACTTGCAAATTACCTAACCAGCCATTTACACCTAGAGAGAGCTGGGTGTTACTTTTCTAGAATGAAATTTAACTACTGATTTATTCATTTATCCTTGAAAGATCAGCATCTGCGGGGTCTGGTTCTCAGTCTGCAAATTTTGTTCTGGAGCTCCAAATTGAAAATAGCAAAAGAGAAAAATATAATGAGTCACACAAAATCTCAGCCTAGCCTTAAGGGACGTGCATGACCACACGCAGCCACAGTAATTCACAAGCTACACCACCAAAAATCTCAGCTAGGAAACAGGTGACCTCAGTGAAGTTTCCACTCCCGAGGCAGACAGTGTTGACATTCAGCAACAACCAAAAGAACATTCACCATCAAAAGAATCTTTCCATTTTCACTGGAGATTACCTATGGAGTCGATAGGACACATGATATAAATGGCCGAATTTGTTTGTTGGTTTCGTGGTTTCTTTTTTTTTGGGGGGAGGAACCAACCAACCAAAAATCCCAACCACAAATCAGTTTTTACACCTTTATTGATGACATCTTCTCAGGGTTTTATTCTATTAACAGCTACTGAGTCTGTGTGTTTGTGCACGTTATCAGATAAGCATCCTGAAAAAACAGACTTCCGAATAAATCTGTCAGTCAGTTCCGATGCACAGCTGATGGGTATCCAGCACACAGTTATCAGCCACTCACAAATAGAACTCTGCATACATAAGAACAGAAAATGCACTGAGATAAAGAGCAGGCGGAGCCTCAAAAATCAGCGCTCATTTACAATTCTTTATGCAAATAGTAGCTTCTACTAAACTCACGTTACTTAGTAAAAATTAATGCTAAGCTAATAAATTAATACGTTTTACAAGCACAAAACAAGCCAAAAAGGATGAATACAGGCTAATTTCAAATCTAAACAGTCTCCTTGAGTCTGTATTTAGTACTAAAGAGATGTGTTTCAAGCACATTCACATTTATAATCACAAAGCAAAGCTGTGTGCCAAGTTACCATGACCAGAGCAGATTATCAGAAGACTTATTCCCAAAATTGTGAACACTTCTAGAGGTAACCAATGAGTACATCCAGAAAACACTCAATATATGTATCAGTTTTGGTTCCAGTGATTTGCCACTTTGCCACGCCCTAGTAAGAAAAGCAGGGAGCAGTTCAGACTGGTGACAACCTGAATTTCTAATGCGACAGCTGGACAGCTGAGCCAGGGATGCTCACCAGTGTAAGTTACTGAAATACAAATACTGAGTGCAAACCTCTGCAAGCTGTGAGCCAGCCACATCAGCTTGGCCAAGCAGACACTGACAGTGGTGCCCAAGAACAAAAATGCCCTGTGAGTGAGACTGGACCTCACCACAGCCTCCACCTTCTCCTGCACTTGCTTCTCTCCCTTTTTTCAGTGCTACCTCAGTCGTGTTCCTGTTGATCGAGCCAGCTAGTTTTCTTCCCACACACACCCTCAAATTGTTTTACACCATCAAGTGTTTCCAGCTGGATGTCACACTCGACAGCCTCACCACCCATGTTTCATTACGAACCCTTCCCGTGGCATGATGTACACATCAAAGGACAGCTACACAACTTCCTGGCATATTATAGGAGAGGGCAGGAGAGTAATTGCCCCTGGCTATGTTTGGGACCTCTTGTTTCTTTCATTCACCCTCAAAATATTAAATAAGTGACAACAATCCAAGCTCCAGGGGGGAAAAAAAAAAATCAAGGTAGCTTTACAAAAGTGAAAAAATTAACTTTTACAATCAATCTCTAAATTTTAACTGTTCTCATAATCCTGTCCCAGACATGACTTGTGCATGTACTAAAAACAGCCCTAAACATTTTATAGCGTTTTGTGAATCATACAAGTTTTAAACAAGGAGAGATGATAATAGCAAATCTCAAAGCCTTCCACAGAATGTAAACCACCTATTCAACAGATGCAGACGATGTGATTAAATATTCCCAAACTATAAACATTATTTCACTTATATCCCAGGGGATGGGTTAAAACCTACATTTGCACAGAAAAGACTGCGTTATGCAAATATATTCACACATATATACATATGTGAGTCGACAACAGAAAAAACATTCTGTAAAACAAAAGGCTTATGAACAAATAATTACCCCATAAGAACTGCAGTAAGGCATTCAGGGACAATGAACCCAGGTATTTAGTCCCTCTACTTTTTTCCTTCCAAATCTATTTTATATTGGATTTGATACTCTGGTATTTCATCTCCCCGTAATGACTCTGGAAAATGGTTATGTAAGTAGTTTTAACCAATGTTGTAAACAGGTTTTCAACTATTTTACCATATGTTAAAGATGACAGAAGATGTTACAACAAGTGATGAGATTCATTCACAAAGAACTCATAGGGTTTTATGCTCTAAGGGTAGGAAATCATTTTGGCTGTCTCCCAGAATGAACTGTTTAATCAGAAAACAGTTGCACTGAATTAACTAGCAGTTCCATGCAGCACATCTCACTGACTCTTCCCATCATCAAAATTCTCATTCAAGAGATAAACCTTCTTCTCAGTTAATTGGTAGAAATAAGGGTTTGTGCAGTTGTGACTGCTGAGGCTACACAATATTGTGACAGACACTGATGTATCAACGTTGCAGGAGCTCCTTTTAACCTCCTGAAGATCCCAGGAAAACTCCCCATTTGCCACTGCCACTAGACTGTGGAGGAAGCATCACAGCAGTGGGCAGACTGGCCTCTGCAAGTGTGAAAGGCAAAGAGGAGCCAGAAATTTTTATCCCTAGAGGAGGAGGGGGAGTAATTTGTCCCTTTTGAAAAGCATAAACTCCTTAGAATACCTCTGAGCAAAACGGGGACCTTTAAAGGGGACATTAGCTTTAAAGGCACTCGCTCGGTGTTACTGCTTCCAGAGATACTTAATGTAAAACATGGCATTTAAAAAACCATCCTGGTAACAGCCCTCGTTTATGAGGATTTAAGTAGACCTGCTCAGAGGCATTCACATGTCGGGCTATGAATAGGTGCTGCTGTAGATAGCAAAATACATGAGTGCCTTCTCCAGAAATGCAGCAAAATACTGAGCTCCCTTGGAACTCCATCTGCCTTAGCACTGAGATGAACAGCTCATTCTTTTCTTTTTCCTTTAAATGCCAGTTCACATCGGTACATTTCCATTCCGCCAAAAATCTCCCTGGTGTTTTGCATCTCCTGGAGCACAATTAAAGCATACCTGTAAAACCTGACTAATTTCCAATTTATAAAAAGTAATGCAATTATCTTGTTCAAATTAAATTTAATTACAAAGCCTCTGAGTGGTCTAAGAATATTTTTTTGATACACGCTCAGCTGAAAACTCCCATCGTTTTCAGCAGGGAACACAACGTCCATTTCTGGCTGCGTCGCTCCCCTTCCAGTTTGATCATCTCTGGTTAATTACACCACCCTGGCACATCTCCTCGAATGGTATCTGGTTTCCAAGCTGAAACATCCAAACCCAAAGGAAAATGCTAATAACCTTTCAGAGCGAGCGCTTCCAAACCCCCCTGCGATCCAGGAAAAAATAAATCCGCACAAAACTGGTCTCCACCAATCCAACAAAAACATGTCCCATTTCTCTCCTCCTTCCAGCAATGCCACGGAGAGCTGGTTTCCAAGTGCACAACAGGCTGCTGCTACGTGTCAGCGGCAAATTAATCAAAATGCTATCGTGATGTAGGTGAAGATGGAAAACATCCCACTTACCATCTCTCTCAGAATATACACTCCGACAGCATCCACAGTACCTGCATGTCAGTATTCTCCTATTGCCTTTATTGTTTTCACTCCATAAATTGGCATCAGAAATAAGAGCCAAAGAAAGTGATAATAATGTAGATAGGGATGCTGAATGCCACATTCACTTACCTGCAAAAGGAAAAGGACAGGGTTTGAGCTCACTAATCACACTAGTTAGCTAATCTTATTAGATGGCTGCTAATTATCTCTGACACAAAGAAGGATTACACAAGGCAGGCAGAGGAATGGGTTTTCTTAATAGATATAGAAATGTTTTTAGTAGACATTGACTGGTTATACCGGGGAAAGAAACAAATAATACATTTATCCAGAGATCATAAACATTTCCCTTTCTGTTTGCTGAAGAGCAGATGTGACAATGAAACAGGTGGTGGAAATATAAACCCTCCTAAAACCTCCAGGGTGTTTTCTCAGGAAGTGTCTAATGATTGTCACTGGGTCTGTTGCAGCGCTTGCTTTATAGGCTAACGTGGTACAGGGAGTTGCTGGGGCTTTGCCAGTGATCTCCTTGGCAACTGGCTGCTCAAAGGAGCCACAAATAGAAGCAGTAAACCCCACTCCCGATCTCAGTCTCAAAGCAGTTTGCACTTCCAACGTTCACCGAGCAAGAAAATCGACATCCTGCAAAGGCAGGGTGACCAGGAGAGCACGCATCCCCTCCCCGAACATACTACAGCCACAGATGTGGGAACAGCCACCAGATTCCTGCACCAGTCACGACAAAATAACCGAATGCATTCTTTTAAAAAGGTTTCCAGGATGATCCACAAGGAAAATCTTAATTAACAACAGTGCGGTGTTCACACAGATTTCTCAGCAACACGACACACTCATTTGGGCTCCTCAAGCATCAGAATAAATGAGGATTTACCCTCATCTATTCTGAAGATTTATTATGGTGACTTGATATGATTATTTATTTCTGTTTAGCCTACAATACAAGCATAAATTTATTAAATGTAGGTCACCCGTGTATTTTATACAGTGAGACAATAAATAGCAAACAAAAACCTAGAAAGAGTAATTTGCTGTCAGCTGCTCTGAATAACCACTTCATATATTATTTAACTCCATCTCTCCAAGAACAGCAATTAATCATTTATGCTTCCTCATTAAATGTAAGTTTTAATTTCTTCTGCATTTTTCTTTGTAACTCATTGTTTAAAAAAAGGGGGGTATTTTCTTTAATAAAAAAAGTAGTAAAATTACAAAAAATTATTATATTTTATCTACACAGCAAGCTTATTTATATAAATACATAGGAAACTAAGATTAACTTCATAATATTTTATAGATAAAATTAACCATCTTCTAGGAAAGATTTCTAGGAAAGAATTAAGATTAATCCTAACAAATCAAATTAACTTTAAAACATATTTCAATATAAAATATGAATGCTTTCAGAAAAAGGTATTCCCTGAGTTACTCAAACACAGAGTGCATGTGTTAGATAACACCAGGCGTAGATTCGCCAACAAAGTAAGCATGACCAAAACATAAAAAATTGCATGCCACTAGCTAATATCAATGTCATAATCAAGGTCAAAATTAATTTTAAAGCCTCCTGCAATCTCTTAGCAGAGAAAGTACCAAAGAAATGCATGAGTAAACACATCAGTCATACAGACACCTTTATAAACAGACACAAAGTACATGCTTTGTTCAAGAGAGGTTGGACCAAATGATCCTTGAAGTCCCTTTCCAACTTGATATTCTTCAAATCTATGTCATATGTGTCACAATTGTACACAATTTAATAGTTTTTGCTTGAAGAAACACATAGCTCAATTTTAAAACCTGAAGCGGCTTTTTGAGTCTGTAAAGGTTTCACCATATAAAAAAAGTTTTACAACGTCTTGTTTAAGCTAAGTACAGAGTTTTACCAGAACTTGGAACGTATTATTTATCTTTTTAATTAGAGCTATAAAGATGTGTGGTTCAAAAGGGACTCATTATATGAGTTCACACGATGAAGACAGAAATGAAGGTGGTACATGAGCTGGCCCAAATATCAGACACAGCCCAGGGACACCACTCAAACCCAAGCTCAGCCCAATCTGCTTTTCAGTGGTGTTGCTTCTGAGATACACCACAGAGACCTCTGCAAGTTATCTGCACGATGGGTATTGTGTCACACAGACACAGCCAAAGGGATCCATCCATCAGATCATCTCGTTCAGCCTCCACCAACGCAGGGTGCGCAGCCCGCAGAGAGGCGGCGTGTTCAGGATTAAACTGCCTTATAATGCTCAGCTGCCAAGCTGGGATCCAGTCTGAGCATCTATACTCCATCTATTGACTGTTCCTCAGGTGGAAGCGTTGGGCATTTGGAGGCTCACCGTTGTGTGAGCAAATGAGTTTCGTTCGTCAGTGAACAAGCAGCAGCTCAGCTGATGAGGCAACAAACGTCTCACGAGGCGATTTCCCCCCTTTCCATGAAAACTCCCTTCTGTTTGTACTCTGGGGCAATACACTCCGTTTAACATCTCATCTGAAAGCTTCCACAGCTGCTGATCACGTGAAGGACCTGGGCAGGTCGCAAGGAATGGGAGCAGTCGGTGCCCATTGACTTTGAAGAGATCATACAAAAGGTCTCAGCTGGACAAAAGCAATGACTAATGGATCTAAAAGCTTGGCCTCGGGTGCACAGGGTGGCTTGATAGCAATTTTTCAGGTATTTCTGTAGAAGAAGAACAGACTGGATGCGAGTCCTTACAATCAACAGCAACAGCTAAGAAAAGGACAAGGTGTCCGTATATTCCCTACGCCCTTTTGAGGGGGCAGTTACAGCAAGGAAAGCTGAAGCACAAAAACCCAAAACAATCTTCACAATGGGTTATTAGACTGGAGAGAAGAGCAGCTACCCGGAGAAATTACAACACAACATTTCTCCAGTGTTCGAGACCAACTGCCTGGGACAAGCCCACAGAGAGTTTGGAATGGGAAGTTGTTCTTTGCTATCACATTTCTGCTAACTGAGGAAACCAGAAGCATTATTTAGGTAAAAAAACTCCGCAAACCAAACATGCAGAGAAATAGATCATTGTCAAAAGACGTTCTAAACGACAGAAGAAAATGTACTCATTAATTCATGGAGAAATTTATGAACAGACCTTTCATTTCTCATTAAAGGGACTAGTAATGAAGTTATCTACAACTGTTGCAACTCCAGGGCTTCATTGCTAGGAGGGAATTATAAAAGCCAAGGGCTCAGGTTATTTCTTCAGCTGCAAACAAGTTAACACAGGATAAATGAGCACACTTCCCACAAGACAAACCAAGAATTTTCATTTGCTTCTCAAAGCCTAGTTTTCCACAGCAAGAAGACAGTGAAAAATTACTCCAAGCTTGTCATATGCTTCCACCTGCCTGAATGTGTTCTGTAAAGGAGATGGGAGAACCACCAGAAGAGCTGGCCCCTGTTCTGAACCACAGCCAGGCAAGATTAAGAGGAAAAGAAGCAAAACCTAACCAGCTAAAAATTATGCAGGAAACCTATGCTAAAATCCCTAAAGATGTGAAAAGCAGAATAAAAGATAACTGCATCAACTGGAAAGACAGAGAATGGGATAGAAGCAGCACCTGAGATGGTCAAAAGTCTTAGAAATCAGGACACAGAATATTAAGTTCATACGGAAAGACAGAGATCAGAAGAGCAGCATGACAAAAACACATGCCAAACACACACAAGTCTGAGGGAAATAGGGTAGTCAGAGCTGACAGAAGAGGGATGAGCTTACAACAAACCTAGCCAAGAGAAAACCGTGGCATAAGCCAACTTTACATCAGTGGAAGTGAACAGATAGTGACAGATTTTAGAACTCCGCAGTATGAGAAGCCAAGCCAAGAGACGGTGGGAGAAGGAAAGGAAAAGGAAGACTTCCCAGAGCACACTCAAGGTTAGCAGAGGATGATGTGAAGTAGGAAGACATTCTTTTTTTCTCCTCCACTTAAGAGCAACCCATTATTTTAGGGTGAGGTGATATTAAGAAGGCAAAACAAGCTACACCTGCATAGGGGAAGCACAGTTATTTAAGAAAGAAGAAAAGCACTAGTCAGAATACAGGTAAGAAAAGAAAAAAGCACCAGAACAGGAGGAAGTCTAGGAGGACAAGTATGAACACAAACCAGATACAGCATTTGAAACTACAGTAAACAATTTCTGTAGATTAGGGTAGGGTATGAGGTATGAAGGATGTAAGTGAGGAAGATTCTGAATGGAATGTAAAGGCAGCATGAAAAAGTCTGGTCAAGTGACAAAGTGTCATATCAATGTTCAGTGAAGGACCAGAACGACTTCCAGTTCCATTTAGGTGTGGCATCCAAAAGTCAGAATTATGCCAATGGCATGGTACCGTCTCTAAAAGTGTGCAGGATTCTGAAAATTGGGACTTTTGGCAAAATTAACAGATGCTGACATAAACAGATGTGATATTCTCTGGAACGACAACAAAAAAATATCCAACCGAGCAAATTAAAACCAGGTACACTTTAGGGGAACACATCATCAGCTTCCAGACCATCCATGAGCAGTCAAACTGTGCATCGGTTCTACTCAGCTCTAATGTTGTAACCCTGTGGTCCTAAGTTCTGTTTTCCAGGTGATACTGTTACTTTCTGCTTCTAAAAGGTTATCTTTGTTTAAAAAAAAAAAGAGTAAAATTCTCTTGCATACAATAAAGAGGAAACTGAAAGGAATCATTGTGCTAAACACAGTAAGAATCTCGTCACACATCTCATCACAGTAATTCCACAAACGGTCTGGAAAGGACTATGAGCTTCTCTGGTGTGCAGGGAAGGTGTCAACAGAGGTTGGCATCAGCACTTCAGCTGAGGCTCCAGACACCTCAGATCCCCATGTCCTGATCTCACCCACACCCAGTGAATTCATGTCCTGGTGCTCCAGCTCCTGCTGCCCCACACCAGCCTGGGGGCTCTTCTGGCAGGGCAAGCTGTAAGAATGCCTTGAAGTATTGACTCTCACATAAAAATTTGTCACAGGCTTTGATAAAAATGAACAAAACTGTTGATTCATTAAGTAGATTTGGGATCTGATCTCTACAAAATAATTTAGGTTTCCTTCTGTTCGCTCCGTCTGATTTTATGACATCAACATGCAGTATGATTCCGGTTTTTACTGTCTGCAGTCAGTGAAGAAACAAATCTGGGAAGGTTTTGTCTATGCAAAAGGGAATACTAATATTTTCCAAGTGTCCCTTTGCTCCATTTATATTTCAAACTTTATAAAAGGATCTATTGCACCTTTCAGGCATCATTTTCCATGCTCTGAAAGTCACTATTAACGAAGGCTGTTGTGAAATAAGGGATGTCTAGAAGACTTCAAAACACAAAAACCCCCAAACCTTTAACGTTTAAAATTGCCCATGACATTTTTTTTTTGAAAAAACTTCTGTCAGTACAGGAAGCATTTGCTTGAAAAGAAAAATCCATTCTTCTTTTAGGAGCAGGGTTATCTATAGATCATGAACACTATTCACCTCATCAAAGTAACTTGGGGGTCACATAAGTCATTCCTGACCACAACTGCTGGAAGCAAAAATAAAAAAAAATAAAAATCTCTAATCCACTGTGTTGCAATCAGATAAAAGCAACTAAACTGAAAATGACTGAGGCAGCTGTTTTAATAAAAAATTCCATCCATAGTTAACTGGTCTCACGCTGTTTAACAGTTAAGGTAAGCTGCAGTTAAAACACATATTCGCTGTATACATTATTTTTAATCACACATGAACATGCTCACACAAAGCCAAGAAAAAAAGCTCAAAGGCTCCATTAACAAAACCTGACATGGTATTTTATCCTCCTAGAAGAGGGACAGGTAGCTCATGAAAATCCTGTGAAGGCACACCACAGTAAGAAATGTGCAAACACAAACAATGCAGTGCTTATCTCCTGGAGTTTTTAATTTTTCAGCAATTGCAAATGGCTCCAACTTTGGTTTATGCAAGGTTTTGACAAGCTGAAACTATGAGAAATTGGGAAAGAAGACAATTTATTTCACAGTGAAATCCCTGACACAGCGAGCATTAATTTGCATTTCAGCAGGAATTCATCATCTGACCATATCACAGATATCCCCCCACGCACAGTCTCTCTCTTCTCTTCGCTCTTGGCTGGGTATCTTTAGGTCAGAACTCTGGGAAAAAAAAAGATTTAAAAAAAACTGGAGGCAGTTGTGAGGGTTGTATTAAATGGAAAGAGTGAAGAGAAAGCTGTGGCTGGAATCAGATTCTCCACGTGATCCCTGAATATATGGCCTGAATCCCTGAGCAAACCTGATGTCTTTTCACTATGCAGCTCTTAAGGACGGTTTGAAAAGGCAAAGACTGAAAACACCGCGCAAGGATTATCAAGGGCTCTCCAAAAATCACAGCCATGTGCTGCACATACTGACAGCAACACTTACCTGAGGAGGCTGATAGAAAACACAGCTCGAAATTTGATGAAAAGAATAAATTTTGCACATTTGTCAAAGTTTCCCCTCCTACACTTTCTCTCTTATTTGTTTTTCCAGAAAACAGTGAGTAGCTCTATAGCAGTTTGAATGCTTTCTTCACTAAAATAATTCCTATTGCGTTCTGGTACAATTCCAGCAAATTCCACAGCTGGGGGGGTGGGGGGGGGAATCAAAGAGATTGCTTTTGATCCACTGTTTATTTCATGTAAGGAAATACCCTTTCATCACAACACAGACATTGTTTTCTGTGAAGCACCGTACCTCACTTGGCATCCAGTTAACTCTTGGCACTTGATCCAGAGGTACCAGATTTCACCTCGTGGAACTGGCATTCACAAGTGTTATATATCCCACAATTATTTCAATAAATACCAAGGCAACCTCATTAAACAGCAAACACAAGCACATCGCAATGAATTACAGTAATGCCAGAACACAAAAAAAACCCACCCCCAATGGACACTTCAGGGCATTATTTGGTAGAAGAGACTGATTAAAAAGTATAACACACACTTTCAGAATTTTAAAATCAAAATCAGTCACCCTTCTAGAAGAAACATACTTCTGCTGAACTACAAATTATGGAGCTGACTAAAGAAATCAGAGTGAAATTCTCTGCCTCACGCTGTTGAAGAGTTTTAATCACCATGTTTCTTCCTAGCTCTGTGTGCTATGAATTTATGAATTTCAGGTAAGCTAAGCACGCTTTACAGATCCTGGAACAGACTGAATTGCTCGCCAGGTGTTACCCCTAATATCCGAAACCAGCTGGAGCCCAGCCAGTTGCTGTACCCATCTCAGCAATTTCAAACACAAAGACATCAGACAGAGTGGGCTGAATTCAGGCGGACAACAGTCTAAGAATCCTGCAAAATTAGGCTTGGGCATCCCTGTATCTGCCTTTACAACAATCTTCCCGCTAAACGCTCCCCAAAAGGTGAATTCAGCCCTGAACATTTATTCACACCGACAGTCCTGCTGAGATGTTATGAAGTAATGAGGCACTGGTGCTTCTGTGCCATTGTCCAATGCACAAAGGGAACCGTGCAGCACACTCGGAGCAGGAGGACTCATTTATTGACTGTGCTTTGCCATGCTTACCTGGATTCGTGAGCCACAGGAGAGCAAGTGTTTATTTTGATGCTGTGGGAAACCTAGGAGGGTAATGTGCAATACTGATGAACTAGACTAATAGGAGCTGAGGACACTGGAAGTTGCTTTGGGAAGACTTGTGGGGGAAAAAACAAAACCAAACCTGCTAAAAGAGTTTTTCAGAGAACTGACCTTTACTATCAATGGAAGCAGAACACACAGCGATGAAAAATGCTATTCTGGAAGAGCTCTGCAATTTACTAGGATTTTAATTTCCATCACTTAGAGTACCTTAACCATAACTTTTTCAGGAAAGTCCTGTAAAAATAAACAAGCATTTGCAACCCACTGTGAGAAACAACTCATCTGGGTCTCCTATTTTCAACGATGATGTACATTCCCACATATCAGAAAACCACTGTGGAAATTTTTTTTGTATCAGTTTGATGTTCTTGTGTAGATTAACAGGTAAATTGCATGTTTCCATCTCTCACTTCTCAGCTAGGTTATCTAGTTTCTTTCTCCAAGTTACTTAGACTGTTGCTCATGCTTTTTTTCATACAAGAGCAGCAAGCAATTCAAGTTCAGCAACACAAACATCCTGCAGGTGAGATTCACATTACGGGCACTATTAGTAAAAGGTGACACATGACACATGACAGTGCAGTGTCACTGGCAAATATTTTTTATTTGAGTGAGTCAGTTAAGAGCTCTGCACAAATCAAGTCATCTCCACCTGAAGAAAGGGCACATCACCTTCGCCTACCAAGCAGCTTTGAGAAAAGATTTTGCCAAAAAGTATGGTTTGAAGCCAGTGATAGGAGGTGTGGTGACACAGAAAGTTACAGCGGAAGGTCACACAAGGTTTCCAGGGGCAGCACTTCACCAACCCAGCTGCAGAACTTCCACACTTCAGCAGCCAGGTCAGACTGAACAGAGCTGCCCGCCCCATTCTGTGCAGACACACACACAGAGTCCTAAAAAATGAGTTCTTTCAGAGTAGAAGAATAGGAAGACAGTGAAAGTTGAGAAGAATCATTGAGCCACACAGATTCAGTCCCCCTGAATCTGTCACACTGCTCTTTGGAAAGTTGCAAAGCCTGTTTGGGAAGCTCCACAGCATGTTCAAGAAGTGTGGCTGTGCCTATCCAACCCAGCCTGTGCTGCTGCTGGAGGGACCTGGCAAAAGGCTCGCACAGAAACACAAACACCAGGACACCGCTGCAGCAGTCAGCTCCACTTACTTACACTAAGGAAGGAAGTGTCACTGCTTTAAGAATTTACTTCCATTCTCTTAATAGCTACTGGTTCACTGATCACAGCTTGTGAAACAGCTTGCTTTTGAGCTTACAGCCAGAATGCAATTCAGCTAGGGGTAATGCAAGATTTCATATGAAAAGCTCCAGCAATGACAACATGAGCAAAGTTTCTGTCTCCCATTTATTTCCATCCTGTCTGTTGACAGAGAGGTTAGAGCTTCCCCACAGGCTCTGGACATCAGGTCAAGGTCTGCTGGGTAGGCAGGAACACACATTAGCCCACAAACTGCATAAAAGATCAGGAGAAAAAATAAAAATATCTAGGGAGCCTCTTCATCCTACAGGCTCCCTTCAAAGACCCTGACCCTTCAAAGACCCTCAGCCTTTCTGAGGAGACAGAGCTGCTCTCAACCTTTCAAAACACCAGGACAGTACCAGTGCTACCACGGTCAGTTTATGCTGAGCTCCAGCCCTCCCAAGCAGCTGGCTGACCATTTGCTTCTCCTGACCCCTGGAAGCTCCACAGACAGGTTTTCTTTTTGTTACTATTATTATTGCCTCCAACCTAGCAGGCCTTCCAAATTTGTGCCTTCTGTGCAAAAGACCAATATTTAAACAGTAAAATTTAGAGACGAAATGGGACCACCATGGTTGTTATGTTCTCCTTAAACACGTATTTGCTCCCCAACTTCTTACCATTTAGATGGTGAAAAGTTGAAGACAAGGACCAGGTCCTCACCTCACACAGACTGCAGCATGAAGGGGCTCTGATTATAACTGTGGATTCTGCACTACTGTTAAAAATCAATTTACAGTTATACTTTACTACATAGGAATTTCTCATCTCAGGTTCTTCAGCATCTCAAAACAGCACCTGAAACTAAAGACTCTTTTTAGACTGTCTTTCCTTTCTCGACTGTTTTCTCCCTATAAGCACACCATCCTTTCCTCCCAAAAGCACCCTATGACCATCCTGCATTGACATTTAATATTTCATGCTGACTGTCCAGTGAGTGGCATGTATGCAAAAGATAACCAAGACAACAAATAAACAGCAGGTTTTGGCTGGCTGAATGCCTCCTGTGAAGAAAACAGCAATTCATCTCCTCGCAAGAGACAAAGGAAAAGACTGAAGGAGCTCTAAGACATTTTGCATTAAACCATCACATTCCCTCCCTAGAGTGTAATTGCTTATTTAAACACATTAAGAGAACTAAGAGTTTCTGTGCCGTAAACAGAGACAGTGCCCCACACCCCCTCCCTTTTCACTTAGCTTTAAAATCAACTGAAATAATGCAAAAGTAATTGGAGTGATAAGTCAGAGCTATGTTTTATTTCTTTTTCAAATTAAACGGTTTCAGCTTTAACTGGTGACAAAAACTGAATTGGATTTTTCAATTTCTTAGATTGTCATCAGTTGCTTTTTCACTGTTGTACCCTTTCTGAGCTCCCTTCATTTTGCCTGGACATGATTGAAAATTAACTGGAACACAAAATGGAAATGTTCCTCCTCTCTATTAGGAACATTTGCCAGTGTTAGCTGGAAGTCTGCATTCCCTCTCTGCCTGTCATCCCCTCATACTGACAGCGGAGACAAAAATGGTTTCAATTCCATCTCGGGCAGGAACGCAGCCCTTCTTCGATGCGACTGCAAATCCCTCATCTCCCCTCACCCTACTGCACAGCAAAGATGGAGAAACCCATTCCCAAACCCTAGTGGCTTGTGGAGCCGACAGAGGGAGAGCATTTGTGAGTTCAGTTGATCTTTCACAAACCCGTGTCAGAAACACCAACGGAAAACCACATCACTGACTAAACACCACAGGATCTCCCCTCTTCTTCCCACTCTGCAGCCCCAAACCCAGTGAGACCACACAGGGACGGAGCGGGATTGAGCTGGGGGGGAAGCGTATCCCTAACACTGAATATCCCTGAAATTCTGCCTGCACTGCCCAGCTCAAACTCATGGAATAAGCGGTTGGAAACAGCTGGGCCCTTCCAAACCAACCTAAGAGCAGGAAGCACCCTTGGGCAGGCAGCCACCCCTGCCCTGCCGGCCCTCCCCACCTCACACCAGTGTCTCAGAGAGCCCCAGCGAGGTCTGCAGCTCAGACTTGGTAATTGCTGCTCCTCAGCAGCCTTCACCCCTACAGCATCACGTGCTTTTGAGCTCTGGCTCATCAGCCACTTGGGGACTGCTCAGAAGCCACATGTGGCTCCAAAGAGGAGCCACTTTCCCTGAACAGGAAGGCTAAGATTAGCTTCCTGCACCCAAAATGCCTGCCTCTCGGATTGAATGGCGTGCTCCGAGACGTGGCAATGGAAAAAGAGGCCGAGTTGCTATTTAGGCTCTCAAACCTCTTCTAGGAACTGCACTGAAAACAGTACCTTTCCATGGAGGAGAGAGAGGTGTTACATCAAGGCTTCACTGAAATCGTGTGCAATACCGGAGAGGAGCAACGAAAGGAGGAAGTTAAGGCAGAGGAGTGAGAAGATGGGCAAATTGTTACTGAATACATAAACACTGCCAAGTGTTAATCGAGTGTGTTTCCCCCCGTATCGGGTTCATGGCACACAGACCAGCAGGGTGTGAAAGTTTTCACACTAAAAGCGCTCTTCCTTGTGAACAGAGAGCAGCAGATTTTTCCACCAGTGAGCAGGGTCTTCTTTGAAGCCTTTGCTTCTGACAAATTATCAGTCAGAGAGAACAAAATTACTCTTTCCATCCTCTCCCATATTTCCACGCTTACACATCTCCAGAGAAAGCCAGTCACTTCCAAAGTGTTTCCAGTGTTAATATACCCGATTCTTTTAAATAAGAAAATACATATGTATTAGTCACATTAAAAAAGCTTCAAAGCTATACATAAAATCTGCAAAATCTACAGCAACCCATGCTTATTAGCACATCTGTGCCCGTTTAAGTGGATGCCATTGATTTAGCTCATCAGATAAACATGTTTACCATCAGCTATGCTTCTCCCATACTTCCAGTATAAAACTCAATGACAGATACACGATGCAGAGCCTTAAAAAGGACAAAACAAGCACTGATGACTTGTCATCAGTGATTTCATGCAGAAGCTTCCAGTCCTAAGTCCCTATTTGCATAAATTCGAACTCATGAATAAAGGAGTTCTAAGAGCAACTCCCTCAATAATCGGTTTTTCCACCACTGCCATTTTTCAGCAGCAAAACAGACCTATCTCATCGTGGTCCTGAGGAAAACGTGCTCATTGTCTCATGCATCTGAAGAGGTAAGCACAGATTATCCTAAAGTTGGTTTAAATACGTTATTTTTCTCCTTGAAAATTCCATTGAAAGTGAAAGAGAGAACGCAAAGGGAAGGAGTGCGCTGAACAAATCGAGGAGTTTCACGTTTTTCATTTAACTTTTCTTCTCCCCTGAAAAGATCCTCCTTGTAGCATTTCCAGATTGACTTTTGAGATGCCAGTGAGAGGAGATAACTAACACCCAGGCTTAATCCCACCAGCACCACTGTTCTACAAACGGTGGAACCCACAAGAGAAGACAACAGAGGCAAAACCAGGCAGTGTGAGCTCAAGTATTAACCTGCCATAAGCAGGTTACAGCAAGGTAACTAAATACACCCTGAGCACATGCAGCAGCTTTTTTTTGGCTGCTGATCCTGAGATGATGTCAGTTTTTTGATAGCTCATGCTATGAAACACATCAGTGCTTGGAAAGTCCTTCTGGCTGACCTCACTCTGTGTTGCTGCAGTTAGGGAATAGTCAGAAATCCCTCTGACCAGCTTTCTTTCCACTCTGTTACCCTTCCACTTCCCCAACTTCACCTGTTTATTGCAGACTTCATTGGGTCAAAACGGCGACATCGAAATTATAAGGGGTTTGCTAATGTTAAAATTGTTTTCTTGCTAGACCACAAATACACAATCAACTACTTTCAGAGTACGCTCCTGCAACCCTATTAAAGATGTAACACTTTGGAAAAATGTTTCACATTTTACCAGTTTACCCTGAGGTCAGTAAACGGCATTAAAAACATTGGATGAAGATCTCTGACTTGGGAAACAACTTCACTACAAGCTCTGAAATACGTCACCTACAATATTCTGTGCTGCCTTCGAAGCTGCCAGTCGTGGAGCATCTCTGCTGGTTGGTTACACTGTGCATGGAAGTGGCTCCGAAGTTACAGCACAAAACCTCGAATTGATCCTTCTTGGGTTTATTCTCAGCTTTGTGATTTGCAGTGAAACAAGGAGTACTGCATCAACTCTAAACCACCCAAGGCTCTGAGCACAGGGACCAAGCAAGGTACTCAGAACTGTGGAGCACTGGGAATTGCAGAAAAAAATTGATTTTAGCTATCCTGGCTATTTGTTACTGTGTAAGTCCTGGGTCAGGCAAGGCAGGTTAAGTCAAACACATTGAAACGGGCCCCTTCCTGCAGCAGCACAGGGACATTTATCAATGGCCCCCTCACAACACTGGGGTAGCCGATCAGTAAATCCTGTGCAGGGTGTGTACTACTCTGCAAGGGAGCAAGCAGCATCCTACATCTCACATTAAGGTAGATGGGATGAAAATCTGTCAACCATTTATAAAAACCTTGGTTTGTGCTGCCCACAGCTTTGCCTCTCTGTTTTGATCGCAGACTGGACTGTTTTTGTTGCTACCACATCAACTCTGAGCTTCCTGCTGCTGATCAGAGCCCTCTAGTCACTCCTGTATTCCCCTGATCCTCAAACCCTGTCTGTGCCCTGCTACTTTAGGCTTCCTGTGTTCTGTTCCGTTGTCATTTTTCCTTCCTCTGTTCTCCTAGGAGATCTGCCACATTTCCATTTCTGTGCCCTATCACCTCTATCTGACAGTCCAATCTTGATTTGTGCTAGGAGACTCAAGATGGCAAGCTAGCTCGTTCAAATCTGTGATATTTAAGCTCTTACTCAACAAACAACCAAGCCACTTTTCCACTTGGGTGTTAGATGCTTTTGCTATCATTACTGCCTTTGGAAACGAAAATAAAATGCTCCTTCTTTGGTGAATTTGCTAAAAAACAAAATGAAGAAAGTAGTGCCACAGAAGCACTCAGAAAATCAGATTTTGATAATATGAATTCAGTAATACTAAATATGCTTATTTCCAGAGAGGCAATAATGCCATATATATACACCGTGTCATCAGAAATAATTTATGCAACTATTTATCCAATATACAGCAACTTTATCTGAGAAGGCTGTTTCAGCCTGATTACAGATGCGGTTTGAATTTGACAAGTAATTCAGCTGGAAAAATAATCATCATGCCATACTGACAATGCTCTTCTTGCCTTGTCTGCCTTTGGCCTTACAGCTCCACGTCCTACTTGTGAGGGTTTGAGAAAGACAAGTACTCAGTTTCCTCTCCGTGAAGGGATGTGAACCCCCACACCTCCCAGTCGCCAGCCAAAAGCTTCAAATCTCTGTCCTGAATCAGCAGATTGTGGATTAAGCACAGAATTTCAACGCTATCTTGAGGTGAGCTCCTTCTGAGATCTGTTGTGAGGATTACTCCATTTTGTGAAAAACATTTCAACATGGTGGCAGGAAGGATGGGGGAGAGGTCACTTGGTTTAGGGAACCCAGAATAGAATGGAGAATCCCCTATCATGTCATGTGGAAGGAATTATCACGTGCTCATGCCAATAAGTAACCAAACATCGATGAACGTGCGCTCAGATATTTTTTTTTCGGTCCTGTGCGTGTGTCTGTGGTCATCTCTTCCCGAGAAGCAAATGTTCCTCAGCAGATTTATACCACCCCAGTCACACCCTGCACTGGCATCTCTGGAGGCAGACTAATCAGCTCTGCTTCCTGCCTGCGGCACATTAGGTCATCGCTCCCTGCTCTCCAGCCACGCCGGGCACCTCGGGCAGGCAGCAAGGAGGGCAAAGCTGCTCTTCTCCAGTCAATCTATATTAAGGGGCTTACACGGCCAAGCAAAGGAAGTGCTGAAAGAGGATACAAATAGATTAATATTACAGCTCGTAAGCAGCCCTAGGAAATTAAAAACAGTCTGCCTGAACAACACGGAGACTGATGGGCCACAGGCATCCTCCCCAGCTCTCACCATAGTAACCAGGACAGCCAAACCGTCTGTGTCTGTGAGCTAGGGCATTTATATCCGAGAACATCTTCCTCCATTTTTGTAACACAGTTTTGCAATTGGGTGAAAGATTTCAAACAGCTGAAAAGTAACAACCAAAACTTAAAGGAAATGTCCTTTTTTAAGAATATATACACAGAGCAAAGGGAGAGAGAAAGCTAAGACTTCTGTAACATGGTTTCTTCACACAATAAAGCCTTCTCACTACAGACATATCTTAATAAATAAGATATACACTACTCTGAACATTATAGGTCTTGCATTCCATCACACATCACGGATATTTCTGTATTTGTGTGCAATGAGATCATTTATTTTGGTAGCTATTAATTCTAGCAAAAACACTTGTCTATATTTAGGTATTATACTGACATACTATTTCCCCAAAGTTCTTGTACTTGAAATGTACATAAATAATGAACAGCTAGTAGCCAAAACAAGCAAACAGATAAATTACAATGAATACACAAGTGTTGTTTTTTTTTTTTTTTTAATTCTTCTTCTCAAGCTTTATGGTAAGTCTTCTAAATAGAGCAAGTTGAGAATGGTAACTGCTGTGTTTATACTCTGTGTTGAACATACTCCTTTAAGCTCACTCTAGAAGGTCAGGCTTCAATCACACCCTCCAGCTTGCATCTTTCCGGCAGCTCACACGGATTATTTTGCTGATACCACCATGTCAAAGGGACCAGGCTTCCATCTGTACGTTCCCCTAATATACTTTGAATTCCTAAAAAAAAAAACCAACCCTGCTCTATTTTTCATTTCCAGGTCTTCGGCTGCGCTAAAGTTAGCCAACGTGAGGACACACACGAGAAGCTGCACAACGAGCCCCTGCTACAAAGCACAGAAAAGATCATTCGGGATCAGACTCTCGGTGTCATGTCCCAGGAGGGAAACAAACCCCAGGGGACCCTTCCATCAGACCTCCTGGCTGTTCCGGGAGATGAGAACGTTTGCACGCTACAAATCCCATGCTGAGGCCTCAGAGCAGCGTGAAGCCCCTCCGGCCACACCTTGCCCCCAGCACCGTGGCCCTACCCAGGTCTGCACGTTTGCATAAGGGATTACTGAGGTCCAGCTAACACATTCCACAGCCACAGAGAATTTTTTTATACACCCGAGGTTTGATTCCTACATTTCAACAGAAATAGGATGCACCTTTCTTGCTTCTCCGTGAGCAGCACGCAGACCTCATTTCTCACAACGTAATTCATCACAAAAAAAGCTGCCAGCGCTGCCATTTTGTGCTGTCTGCCACACGAGATTTTGCTGAGATAGCCATTAGTGCTAATGCTTATCCTGGCAATGGATCACGCTACTGAATAGATTTGCTTGCTGTAATTATTTGAATTACTTAAAATTAGTGAAGTGCCAATCATTTGTTCAGCAGGGAGGAGATGCATGCATTTTATAGCAAAAATCAACGCAAGGTTGTCACAGTCAACCAAAATGGATTCCTGTCCTTAAATTCCTCTTAGGGCTACAAAATGTTTTAAATTAAAAGCCACTTGGGCCTTAGGTAAATAGTCATTTAAGAAAAATTATGAGGCAGGATGAATATACAACAATTCTAAACAGGGACGTGCACATGAGTCACGTAATTCCCCAGAACTCACTGAGCACTATTTAGGTATCCAACAAACCATTGGGATATACTAAAAATACAACACCTGGAAAGAGCAACCGAGTTGTGCACTTTGGTTACCACCTCTGACTGCCGCCTGCAGTGCCTCAGATGCACAACTCCCGGCCCCGGGAGGCTACGGAAGTGCTGGAGATCAGTCAAAAATGTAAATCCTCACCGGATGAGCTACCAGCTGAGTTTGAACTCACTGTTGTTATGCACCCTCATATCATGTTTACGAGTCACAAGAGGTGCTGGCTGTAAGCAAGCTCCTATTTTCTGAGGGTTTAGAGAACCAAAAAGCTGCAAGGGGAACCCCACAGATTTCTCAGCACACAGTGAGCGACTGTCCTCTATTCATGGCTGAATTTTCGCTTTTAAATTTAATGGACAGTTCAGATACAAAGGTACATAAATACTGCAGCAAAAGAGTTGTAAAGAGTTTTACTGCCCCTATTAATTTCCAGTGAACACAACTATAAAAAGGAAATTAAAGTATAATTACCGTGATTGTTGAATGACCCCTCCCCACGCACACATTATCTTCATTTCCAGATATTTTTACTTTACAAACAACTTTGGCTTGCCTTGAAATGCTGTACCCTCCTCTCAGGACCTTGTGTCTGCTTGTACGAGTACTTGTTTCCTTACAGCCCCACCATCAGGGCAGCAAACACCAGCGCTGAGGTGCCAACCCTCGTGTGCCTGGTAGATTTGGTAACTGTTTATACCCATTCAGAACGAGTACAAAGGAGATGAATGGCAAATTCGGGTTTGGAAGCAGCATGTATCCACTTTTCACTGCAGTAAATATAGATGACAGAGAGACAACGAGATGTCGGGTAGAGATGATAACCCACTTTCAAGGCAGATGCCCCAAATCTCCTCCTTTCCCTTCCCCTCTGTTCCCTCCCCAAATCACTGACAACATTCTTCTCAACGTTGATTTTTTGCAAGGACAGACTTGTAACAGCTTCTGTTCAATTCAGGTCAAGCGTGAAGGTCCCACAAAACCTCAAACCCCCCCAAATCCACAAAAGCTTCAAATACTAACACTGAAGCTGGAAGAGAAGACACAAAATGCTGTACCTTAGGTTACACACTATACATATTACCCAAAGCATATTTTATTTTTGCCTCAGTGGCACAAATATAAAGCTATTACAGACAATAATAATTTAAGTTCATTCTGTAAACTGTGGATGTTACACTCATTTCCCTGCTGTAGTGGAAGTCACATTTCTGCAATGGTACCTACTCCATCCAATCCTTGTTCTGAGTTTATTTTTGGGGGATCTTCTGTTTGATTTTGATTTTTTTTTCCCCCCCAGAAAGCAAAACAAGGACAGATTGCCCATGCCTCCTTCTGAGCCACAGAATAATAGCTCAGGATCTCTTTTATTCTTGATGGGGCATTATGCTAGACATGTGTTTCTGGTTAGGGATAAAGACTCATTTTTCCTTTGAATTACTTGATTAAGGACTAAGAATGAGGTGTTTATTTGCATCATACTACCATTATATGGAAACCTGACCTTAGGAGAAATGTATAATAATATTGAGTGAATAAGATGACATTTCTTTTTTGGACCACTTCAATTTTGCATTAGTGACTAAATCCAAGCAGTGTACAATATGAATCAAGAAATGATTAATTCTGCCATGAATTAATATGCATTAACTTAATGAAAAAAATCTAAAGGTTATTTAAAAATCCCACCAGGGTGTTCATGTTCCAAGGATAAAATTAATCAGACTACATAAAATTTCGAGACAACCTCAATCCTATAACAATTGTTTTCATCTCTTCATGGCTTCAGTTTAGACACGAGGGCTGAGTGCCTGGTAGCACTTCACATGGCTCTTCTGCACGCTGGCTGTAAGGAAACAGGAATTCTGACCGGGAAGAAATCAGCATTTCTCTATATGATCCCTTTAATGAGATCTCCTGCCCAAGCTGCCCTGCAGAGCCCATCCTGCTCTCCACCATCAGCACCTCACCACTACCTCAGCCTCAAAAGCAACAGGAATTCTCCTCAAACATTCTGACCCAGCATCACTTTCATACTTGGACAGCTGTAACTAACTCAGCCCAAGGTGGCATGGCCTTAAATATTGGGGTAAAGACCACAGTGCAATAAAAGGCACAACTTGCACTCTCCTGGACACTGACGGCCCTCATCAACCCCAGAATAAACCACACCCTCGTGCAATTGTCACTAAGGCAGCATCAGGAAGTTATTTACTTAGGAAACATGCAAAAATAATACAAAAAGCCTCTCACTTCTGCACAGTCCTAAATGAAGTGGCCACGTCCATTCTTGGCCCCTAATTAACCCACAGAACCAATTAGTTTTTTTCTTTTCGGTTTCATTTCATTATACATTCAGCACCATGGTTATAAAGAGGGAACAGTTCAGATATGCAATACTTGGGGTAGATTTTTTTAAAATACATTTTGCAGGCTAAATATCCAGGTCTTTGAGGCACTATTCCTCCTTTCTGCTGAAATGCACACCCCAGTGATGAGATGAACAGTAAAACACTTACAAAACCACATGTAATAGTGGTGGAATACTTAAAAAAAAAAAAAGTTAAAATTTCTGAAGAGAAAAATCAAGCCAACACTATGACTGACTATTTCAGCCTCTAACCTGTGCATGAGCAGCTCTTAACTGCAACAGAGACCTAGATTCAGTTCATGAGAGCATGACTGCTACAAACCAAGTAAGGGAAGAGCTACTCCTGGGATGGAAGCTGCTGTGAGAAGAGGATTTGTCAGAACATTCCATCATTCTCTTCCCAACCGACTGAGCACAGATATTGCCTAGCTCCAGATGGACATATCACACATTTTCAGAAATAAAGACATAAAGTGAAAATATGTTCCAAATAACAACTTTCTCTCCCCTTCCCCCCTGCTCTAATTATAAACCTGTTCCCAGTTTAGTGGGATTTATCTCGGCATGCACCCTGCAGTATGCCTATCATTATGAATGGCAAAGAATTGCATAATGGCATTGTTAATAGTCATTCACAGAAGTGTGCTGTAATGCATTTAAAAAAACCTCACAGGCTAAGTCAGGCCAAACAAGTAGCCTGATTTTAAAACTGCTGAACAGACAAGCAACTCCCACTCTTCAGTGAAGCTGCTGAGTGCTCAACACTTGAGAACTGGAGCGCTCTGTAATCTCTGCTCCTAGTTTGCCTTCTGAAAAATTTTACCTTTCGACAAAAATCTATTCAGTATCAATCCCTGCCACAGGAGTAAGACAAAGAGAGTCAGGACTAGTCTGGTTTTGTGCTAGTTCTGGAGCTTCGATGGGAATGTGCCAGCAGGTGTGAGGGGCAAAGATGTGGGTGCTCACTTTGAACAACCTGTATACAGACCTGGATCTTGCCAATGTTTTCTACGTTGCGTTCAGGTAACCTTCAGAAAACTTATCGTGTACTCTTGTTTCTCAACTGCCATCCCTTTATAGAGTTCCAAATCTTAAACAGCAGTTAATAGCCTTTTTTGACATTTTGCACTACAATCCAGCCCTGCATAGATTAACATTTGGTTTCCTATTTTAGAACAAGTCCTGTCCCTCACAGCTGTGGAATAGCTTCAAGCACAAGTAACAAACATCAGAAGACAAAACAGTAACTGCATTTGACAAAGCCCTCGAACTATGTTTTACAATCTCACAGGCAAAGTGTTATTGTGTATTTATTGTGCGGATTTGCAATTAAAGAGATTATATTCTGGATAACAGAAGGAAAACGCCTAAATTCAAGTACTGTGGGGTTTTCCCCCTCATATTTCCAGCACTCCTCATTAGAGTGACTGCACAAATACCCCAAAGTATTTTTTGCACCTATGTAAGTCCTTTTTCTTATTTCCAACCTTATAAGGACTTCTAAAAAATGAACAAACAGAAAGGATGACATGTTCCCGCTTAGTTCCCGTTTCAGAGAAGAGCATAAGCTCCTGTTCTTTTGAACTTTGCTCAATAAAAATCAGTATTCTTGTCAAGATTGGAAAAAAAAGCCTAAAAAGAGCATACCAACCCAAAATAAAGCTCAAATGACTACCAAAGTGATGCTGACATTAGTAACTCAACATACTCCTGCTGTTTGCTGAAATGTGCTGTCCTTTCAGGCTGCCCTACAGAGACTTGAACAAGATGAGAAAAGAACACTATTTCAGGACCACTAAGATTGGGATCAATGGTAACCTTGTCATTTTGATTTCTCAGTGTGCTCACAGTAAACTTAAAAGGTGAGAAAAAGACCTAGGATGTGATATATAAATTTATTCCTAAACTTGCTGTAAGCAATCTTACTATTACTGTGAATATTTTTTTATATATACTTTAAACCTCTGACAACACTGGAATGTAGCAAACTGATCTAGCATTATCTGAAATCTATTGGTGTCTAAGATAGGATGGGGAAAACGTATCTGTAGAAGATATGCTGACCATTCTTTAGCCACATCCTTTGCAAGCAGATTTCCCCTTCTATTTTGGAGTACGCTACAAAAGAAATGATAGAACTTAAAAGTACGTGCAAGACCTAAAGAACAGAGAGCAATAACAAAAGAAGCGAGGTGCACACCACGAGAACAGATGGCTCTTGTCCATCTGCCCCACCCCACCACCAAACTGTTCTTGGTCATTTTAATAAAAGATGACCTTAAAAGACCCAAGGACTAAGGTAGCTGGCTGGTGCCTGTTCCTCCTTTTCCACAGTGCCCTCAACAGCAGCTGGAGTCACAGCCAGAAGCTTTACAGGTCAGGAAAGCACCGCTCTTCCTGCGCTGCATGACCTGCCAAAAAACAGAGCACAGCAGATCTCTTTTTAAAGGCAGCCAGCTTGCCTGCCTCATACTCAAACTTTTCTAGACTGCTAATCTCCTTTTCCTTTCTGCTCCTGACGTTCGCGGGTACGCGCTGGAAGCGATCCGCCAGCATCGAGTAGAGAGGTCCCTTCCATTAAATGCAATTCCCAGAAAATGAGCCACGCTCAGCCCTGGTTCACAATCAGGTGTCAATGCCAGGCTCTGCGATCTGATGGTAAAAACACCCACTCCAGAAATTAGGCAGAATCCGTGCTGCCTTCTTCTCGCTCAGAGTTTCCAGTCCAGGGAACAGTTGGATGCTGCAGCCCACGGGAACTCTCTTCCTCTCAAGGTCATCGCACAGGGCTGCCGACTGCCCCTCCAAACCGGCCCTGCCTGCTTTGCATTTCATTTGACATTAAGGTCAGTTCTGCCACAGTGGAGCTTCCTTACAAATACATATGTATGTGCAGAGAAGTGAAAAACAAAGCGATGGGCCACATCTTAATTTTGTTTTCAAGATCTTATTGCAGCCAACGCCTAAAAGCAGAGTTGCGAGCGAGTACAGAAGTCAAAGGCTGGCTGTACGGCTCAGAGTGAAATATTTCATTCTAAAGACATCTCTTCATTTCACACAACTACAGATTTCCACAAATGAAAAGCCTGAGACGTGACAAGGAGTAGGACGGACACCATTCTCTGCTAAATACATGAGTGTGTGTAACACAAAGGGAAGGAGAAGGCACGGAGAGAGACAGGAAATCCCTGTATTAGGAAGTCAAGCCATGGCTATAACAAAGATGCCTGGACAGGGTGAGTAGGATATTTGTAGCTGTGGACACCTACTTTACATCCAAGCAAACAGGGAAAGCAGGGAGCAGAAGAACACAGTTGAACTCATTACATAACAGACATCGCATCAAGAAGAAGTACAAAGGTTTGGCGTGGCAAGAGAAAAAAAAAAAAATTAAGGTGGAAGCAAATAACTTTCCAGTTTCGTTGCATTTGGGTTTGTTTGGGTTGTTTTGGTTTCTGTTTTAAAGGCAACGCTAGGGGGCAATGCAGAAGGAACCTGCATCCTGCACAACGCCCGGCTGGGGCTGCTCCAGAGTCTTCAGGCAGCACCCGTGGGCTCCTGTTCCTGGGGCTTGGGAACTCTTTAAAGGCAACGTCAGATCTCTCTCCTGAAAGATAATTTTTTGTGTTTCCAGACAGTTCACTTGGTTTTTATTTTTTACAACACTAAGCTGCCAAGTAACGTGGTAATGTTAGCAGGTGCATCACAAATCTCAGCACACCACCGCTTATGTGGCTGCTCAAACTGGTACATCTGAGGGCTGCCTAAAAAAAAAAAAAAAGATTGCAATTCTTGAGTTTAACTATACTCCTAAATTCAACAAAAGAAGTTATGCTCCTGTTTAAGAGTTACTCTGAAAAGGCAGCCTTGGATTTTCTCTTCGATTTCTCTTTAATAACATCATAAATTAGAATGTTTTGGGCCACTATTCCACTTTCAAAAGTTCAGCTTTCAGACAAATCACCTACAGCCCTTACTGCAAATACAATACTTCATTATTCCGTACAGCTTCATCAATACCTGTGGATGAACAGACATCCTCTTTGGTTTTATTTTAATTCCCAGCAGTTGATCTTCAAATACTTTCATTTATTGAGATACTTAGTTGCTAAATTTAGTGCATTAGTCAGTATGAGGCTCCCTAACAAAATTTTTACATCTTTTTAAAACTCCTCATAATTTTCACATTTTTAGAATATTTGTCTCATACTGTATATTTAAAAAAAAAAAGTGGCTGCTGAAATCTGCTTTAAGAGCAAAACTGTGAAAACCTTATAAAGCATATTTAACACAAGATTGCTATAGCTACTTGGGAACCTTTTCTCTCCAACAGTTTGCCAGTAGGTGATTACAATATTGTAAGCACCACCCTTGAAATATTTTAATATGAAAATAAAAGGTACAAATACTTCAAAGTGCAAAAGAAGTAGGCTTGAATCACCTAACTCAAGCTGTGCTTGGATTTGGATCTCTATCTTCCTTGCTATACACGTTACCCCTTACACTGGGTTCTGTTACTTAAAACTACCATTGCACTTATGCTCACAATACTTGTTTCTTTTAAAAAAAGGTCAGTAAGATCCTTTAATGCTCCATGGACGCATTCTTAAAACAATATGCACCTTCATTTTCAGCTGGGACGGAATGATGAATGATAGAACGACTCTTCTGGCTACAAAAGCAAAGCTGTTGACTCGTTTCACCTGCCTAAGAAATAATTTTTCTTATTTTTGCCTTCCAAAAGTATTTCAAACGGATGTTCCTAATGACAGAAAACTGTTCCTTACCAAGTGGCAAAGAATGCCAGGACATTGCACGTGACTGGTGTGGAAGGGGCCCTAACAAGAGGAGCCACAGTGCACGACAGGTAGCAATGAGAGAGGTTAATTGCTCCCATTGTCACTCGTACTCATCCGTTCGCTTATTCTTTTGAAGGAGCTGTACAAGATTTATGCAATGAACACATGTAAAGGGCAAGAAATGCTCTAAATGGAACTTGTTTGAAAACTGAATTTAGACAAGAAAAGTGATGTGAGAAACCACCCTGTACCAAACAGGCTTAAATTTGTGGTGCCTGAATGACTGAAATAGCTAAATCTACCATGGTTTAGGGTGGACTGATACCTCATATTTAGGCTTTTCTATAATAAAAGGACTATTAAATAAAACCCTTCTCTGGGATGTGTCCTTCAGGGTCAATAGAATGTGAGTGAAACCAGCTGCCAGAATTACACAGGCCATCTTTGATAACAAATTTTCAGCTGGAAAACCATTCCAAGTGACATCACTCCATTTGCTGAGGCTTCCCCCTCTGATAACTCCACGCTGGCATTCTACTGCAAATATTAATTACTAATTAGCAGCGATACTGCTTCCCAAGCAAGCACACACAACAGTAATTAGGTAAATGAAATTACAGGTCTGTTTAGGGGAGCAGGGAAAAGGGGAAGAGCCCTCTGCATCGCTTGCATGGCATTAGCCCCATCTGAAGACAGCTCCTGTGCATCTCAGAGCACTCTGCCCGAGGGCTCTGCATTCTGCATCCCTCACACCCGGCTCAGATTTTGCCTGAAGAGGGCCATCTCCATCAGGATGAATTTCATCCTCACCACACACAGCACCTCCTGTTTCAGAGTGCTTTAGCGAGCACCATTTACGCTCCCAGGCTGCAAGACCAGTATATCCGTATCTCTTAGGAGGCAAACAAGCCCAGGCACCGCCCCAGCCAAAGGAAAACACTGGAAAAGGAGCAGAAGGGGATGAGTGCCCTCTCCCTGTTGCTGCCCAAGGAAATGCCAACATGGATGGACCTTCTGCTCCCACTTCCTCCACTACCTCCCTCATTTCCCAGATTCTCCCCATTCACCCCCCCCCGATACAAATTCCAAGATAATTAAAAACTCCCAGCACACTAGAATCACTCAGATTAAAAGGGTCTTATCAACATGCTCAAGAGCTTTTCAGAAAGATTCTTACTTTCTAATTTAGAAACCGACTGACAGAAATTAGTGATGGGACCTCGTTTAAAAGCAGCGACCCCTCCTTGGCTAAGAGGATCTCCTTAAAATCACCATCCGGGGACATCACACGAATACCAGGCAGAAGAGCCAAACTGTAGTGCTGGTGTTCTTTTTACCTTTTGGGTTTCACAGCATTTCATTAAGACCAAAATTGATAAAACTGTTCACTACAGATTATTCCATGAATGACACATCCAAAAAAACAGAGGAAGAACACAGCTCGTGGTGATCTGTTTGACACGAATATAAACTTACACCAATCTAGAAGGCGGCCACACACCCCCCAGCAATACATAATGGTTCTATAGCCATTCTTACCAAAAAAAGTATATTATTCCCATTAAACAGCAGTTTTAAACAAAACCATTAAACAGATTTACTGGTGAATATGAAGCACAGCATTTCTTTATATTATTCCCCTTCTCAATGCAAGATGCTGTAGAAAATGATTTAGACAAATCAATCCTTGTTTACATTCACAAATTGCTAATGTGCATAGAGAATTCTCAGCATACACCATCTCTTGCGAGCGCAAACCTGAAATAAGTCTCTGATGGTAACACTTTAAGTGTCTTAAATACACTTAGCTATGCATTTAATTTAGGCATAGTCAGATATGGGATGTATTACATTACAAAGAAATGCTGCAGAAAATGGCCATGTGTAGTTTTACCCTACCTAGCCACTTAACTCCTCACCTTCCATGCTAAGGGAGAAATGCCAAGTTTGCCCCCGTTCCATTTTGGGAATGAAAGGATAGGAAAGTTCACACCTGTTGCCATTTATCCAGCAAATACTTTCAACTGACTGAGCCAGCACCTGGCAATCAATGGAATGCAACAACCTGCACCTCCATTAGCAAGTTAGAAAATAACTGGGAGACAACGTGGCAATTATCATTGTTTCTGTAAAAACATGTTACTATTATGCATACTCCAAACTTCAAGTCTGAGGTCTTTAGAAGAGTGATCAATGAGAATTCATTATATTATTGGCTTGATCAGATACCAAAAAGCTTCATCAAGGACCTAGTGCCAATTTAATAAAATGTTTTTATACAGCATTAAGGTTTAAATCCTGAAGGTGAACCTTTGTGACGAGGGAAAGATCCAACTGCTAGGCACAGTGTCCTGGTTTCAGCATGTGAAGTTAATGGGGAGCTTCAGCAACATCTACTCCTTCATCTTAAACCCTTTAATTGCCTTCTGTAATTACCTCTTCTCTGCTAAGATACCTTGGTACTTTCAACAGAAAGAGGGAAGAGAAGCAGTTCCCTCCTAGAAGGCTCTCTACACCCTGGAACTCTGCACAGCACCATCCCCTACTTTACCTGGAGTCAGCCAGAGGTGGAGGAAAGCTGCAGGTTCCAACACCACCTCCACAAGCTGGAAAGGAGGTGAGGAGGCTGAGGAACAAGCCCGTGCTCAGTCAGGGTTATGCAGATACACGGGCTCTTGTTAGGAATTCAAAGGGGGATGCCCAGATGCAGTTAGTTTCCTCAATATGTGATTGACAGATTGATCAAAGTATTTTTAGCGTAAGTGACAACCATTATGTAACTGTGATAAGCACTTCAACACCTACCAGACCTACCTAGGCACTATCACTAAGACCTACTGTATTCTGTGGCTGCATCAGTCTTAGGGTTTGGAAAAAGGAGCCTGAACAGAGACCTTTCAGGTTCTAAGGAACCTGGAAAGGTCTCCAAATGATCCAAATTAAATTGAAGCTTACAGAGTGGTTTAATAAAGGCTGTTACAGAAACTTTTACATTGGTCCCTGTCCCACTGATGACTGCAGAACTGCAGGATGACACTGGAGCTGATCCACTGTGCCTCCTGAAGCAGCTCAAACCCACTTTCTGTAATCCAATCTAATTGTAACCTAATTGTACTTAAAACAATTTACGGCAAAGAAGACAACCTGGCCCGGACAGTAAGTGCCCAGCCTGTGGAGTAGGAGACGCTGGAAGTCCTCCAGCTGAGGCGCCAGCACTGACCCAAGTCCCGCTGGAACACTGCCCACTGCACTCCTGCTCTGCCACCCTGCACCCAGCAGAAGGGCCTCAGTCCTGTGGGTGACAGAAGGCATGAAAACACAACATGGAGATGGAAAACCCACTGTAAGGGGGCAGTGCAACCTGAGAGAACAGAAGGTTCAGCCCACAACTGGACTCAAGGCCATCAACATCCTGATGGAGGAGATGCAGTGACAGGGTCGTTCAAGGGAAGGAACAGCTCAGAAACCCAGTGAGGAGATGATGAAAGGGAAATTTAAAAACAAAAAGGGAGAAGGCAGCACAGCCCTTAGAAAGAAGGCAGCATGGGGAAATGACTGCTCTCACAGCAGCTGGAAATGTGGCTCCTTGAAACGAGGGGGAGACTGCCACGAGAGGGGCAGAATTCGGTGAAGAGGAGAAAAAAAAAGGAATCAGCTGAGGCACTTGTCAACAGTTGTGCTTCAACTTCTTAGACCTATCCATCAGAAAGACAAGAACTATTCACACATGAATTTTCTGGAAAAAACTCAAAACTGTAGGATGAACTTATGTCACAGGATACAATAATCGCACTCATGTTCTCGCACAAACTGCAAGATTCCTCTGTTAAAAAAAAGGCATGTTTAAAAAACCATTGTTTTTTTTCAGCAGGAGCGATAATTGAGCAGCAAGATGGAAGGACTGTCACTCAGGTTACAAGTTCTGTCACTTATCCTGAGCGAATTATGTTAAAAACATGAGTAACATAGCACACCATGCTGTTTCATTTCATATAGACTATAACAACCTCTCCTTACAATTGCTGAACCATATATGCCTAGGGGCTATATGAGCTGCTGACTAATACTACCAAAGTTGGAAAATGTCAATTAGAGTATTTTCTCCAGGGAAAAGGGATATTTGAAATGGGTACTTTCAAAACAATAAGATTTTTAACTTTCCATTACACATGCTTTCATTTGTTCCAGTACGATAAAAGACAAACAAAAGTATTACCATGTACCAAAGCAATTCCAGTCAGGGTGACAGGAATCAATACATTTTAATTTTTCTGTGTCAGTTCAGGAAACTGAGATGGCAAGAAAATGTACATGTGTTTGCTTCAAGGGAAAACTATTTTAAAGCCTAAAGTTTTAGAAAACAATTAGGTTTAAGAGTAGTCATAGTGATTGAAAACTACTCCATTCCACAATTCCTGGGCATTTACTCTTCGGACATGCAAATGAGGAGTATCTTCCAGAAGTTTCAGGGGCTCTTTGTGCTTTGTTTCCTCTTTAATACGGCCGCTGAAAATGTGAGGTTAAAAATCTATAACGTCAATAAAATGGATGCTAAAGCTGAACGAGTAGAAATTTGCAAGCGAGGCCAACCCAAATCTATTTATCATGCACAAAATTCAATTCTCAGCATAGGATGTATTGACATACTAAGGATTAAGACTATCACCATATAATTAAATTTAAATCTGTAAGAACCATTTCTCATCCATAGAAACTTGAAATTAACAACATAGTATAAACTTTATTTACCAAGACAAGAATAGATATGGTTTCCTTATAGAGTCTATTTGCATTTTGTTTCACAAATCTAAGCAGATTTTCATTTCTCAGCTTGTCAGGAACAACCCAAATTTAGAAATCAATTTACACTCCATGTAATAACTTAATTTTATGAACAAATTAAAAGCTACAAAACTATTCAGAGAAGTCTACCATGGGCATTTGCTTTGCCATTAGCAATGAGCGCTCCTCCAGTGGGAGCAAACCGTGGTGAACGCTCTCCCCTCGACAACAATAACGTGCACGGGAACTGAAGCAACCACATTAGCAAATCTAGTGGTAAAAGGCAGCTTGGAAAGAAGCACACCACCACCAGGAATCTCAGCAACAGAGCACGGCTGCTCATCTCTCATGACAAAAGCTGGTGTTTCACAGGGGCCGAATGACGAGCGCCAGAAGATCCTCTGCCACCGTACACACACAGATGAATCATTCGACCACACAAAGAGCTCAGGCGCCCTGGTAATGGCTCCACTGAAATCGGTGATGTTCTTTCAGGAGAGACAGGCTTTGTTTATAAAGGACCTGACCCAGCTCCACCAGAGCCATGGACAACTCTTCTTCCAGACCGTACTGCAGTGGGGAATGGCTCATCACACCCAGGAGCTTCTGATCTCTCAGCACCTGCCCCCACACACACTGAAATCTCTGCCCCTTGAAATTTCTCCTCCAAAGACACGCTGCTGACCACACTTTCAGCAGTGTGCCACAACGGAAGAGTCCCCTCTGGAGACTGCCACTAATGCTGCTGAGTCAAACCTTGGAGTTACGACAGAGCAAATGTCCCTGGCAGAGATTGCAAAGTGTGTTCCCAGTGCAGTGAGCCCAGGGTGTTGGCTCAAGAAGAGTGGATTGAGCTGAACTGCCTATCAGCCCAAAAAACAATGCTGGCTGCCCTAAGCAGCCTGACCCCAAACGCTGATTTTTCAACCTGCTGCATAAGCAGCTGGCTCTTCCCTGCACAGGGCACTCATTCTTGACAGAAAGCTATGGAACACAATGCTGAAATCATGCTACAGTGATCAACTAAGCAGACAGGTGAATTAATAAACAGATTAGAATGACCTTAAGAGTCCAGCATGAGCTCTCTCCTGTGTACTTTTAAGAAGAAACTCTATTTACACATTCCTCTTAGGAGTTTCCATCACTGATTTACTCAATACATACACTGAGAGACATCAGCAACAGTAATTGTGCAGGTTTTCTAAAGATCTTGGAGGCGGCAGGGGAAGAGGGGAACAAAAGATTCCCTAAAACAAAAAATACGCGTTTTCAGCAAAGCTCCTGGTAAGAGAGATTAATGTGAAATTTCCCACCACTCAGAAGCGACTGGTGCCCAGCAAATAACCATGAAATGAAGTGGAAAAAAAAATTTACTACAGAAGTTTTGAGCTGGTCTAATTTATTTTTCATTCCTGCACCTTCGATTATCTTCTAAAGCTTCGGAAGACCAAAGAATTTTCATGGCTAATTTCATTCCTGCAGTTTGAAGGGGAAGAGGAAAGAATACTCTTTCATTAAAGAGCAAAACACATTTTACATCTCTAGTGACAGCCGAGTTCAATGCTCTCCTATACTTGAGATTCCAAAATTTACTGGAAAGTGATGACACAAACACACAGGATAAAGCCCCTCCATAACGCCTTGGGATTCAACTTGACAGTTTCAAAACACTGACTCTGTGAAAGTGTGGCTGGAAATTGCAGGACAACGGAAGCTCAGGCACAAGAGGCTGCTGGTAGGGAGGAACCCTGAAGGATGAAGCAGAGAAACTAATTAGGCTTCCCATTCCATCAGAGCTAATTCTGTTCAGTGCAGCCTCAGCAATAAATATTGATGCGATACCTTCATCATCCTTTGAAAGCTGTATCCCCACTGAATACCACAGTGCTAAAACAAAGTATTGTTCTGCTTTCATCTAAATTGTCCAGCCTTCATAACAAATCTCAGTGACACCTCCTGGGTGGTTTCTTATCTTTATCCTCCCCACCAAGACTGATATTTTCAGCACACTTGCTGAAAATCTGTTCCTTTGGCCAATCTGTTCTAAATGCACAGCTATTGCATGTCTTCATGCCCAGAAACGAGACCCTGTTTGCCAGGTTAAGGCTTATTTTTGAGGTACAACCTAACCACACAACTCTGGAAAATCTGAACACACACTTCTGATTGTGTTTTCCCTGTAGCAAATGGTGTGAACTTTTCCTCGCTGTCCCTCCTCCATATTTATTCCAGAAGTTGTGTAAGGACAGGAAAACCAAGAGTGGGTGAAGAGGGAATGGGAGATGAGCACCTCAGCAGTCAAAGAGCAGAAGGAAGACTTGCCACCACTCAGCTCCAGAGATAAACGAGACAGAAGGCGAGGGAAAGGCTAAATGTGGAGAAAGCACAGCTGCCAAGAAAGGAAGTATCTAAAGAGAACAGGAAGGCAGGAAATACCCATTTCAGGATAGCTCCTTTTAGGATGGACAGGTGGCATAACTCACTGGAATCACAGACCCAGTTAAGTTTTCACCTGGCTCAGGAGTTTACAGCCAGATACCATTTGCTCATCTAACTCCTCTTGGTCAGCTCAGTAATGCTCTTCAAGTACACCTTCACTGGCCATTCAGGGATTCATCTTCTGAATCAAAACAATAAATTTAAAACATTCCCCCAAACACACTGTGGAAAAAAAGAAAAGCAAATTTCTACTAAAACCAGAAAAATGATTGCTGCTTATTTAAAAATAGAGTAGTTCCCTTCCCATGGGGCCATCCTGGGCCAAGCCCATGTCTAACACCGACATGGAAGCAGCCTTAATGTGCACCAGTCACGAGGGACGTGCTCCAGCCCGACACAACACATCCCAGCCGCCTCCAGGATTCCAACAGCACGAAGGAAAATCAAACCGAGGAGGGAAACACCACTTCCTGCAGCCCTGAGACGCCGCAGCCGCTCCATGTTGAAACGCCAAGGTTTGCAGTCACACCCTGGCACTGGCTGCAGCTCATGGGGCGAAAGCTCGAGGCACGAAGGGAGCCTTTGCCATTACCCCACAAGACATCGAGTGCCGGGGCTGTGCCCTTGGCCTCCCGTGCTCACAGCAGGAGCTCACGAATGTGAACGTGTCCCATTGTTTCCCCCACCCACC
>VZTA01001301.1:66148-102004 GCA_013398855.1 Mohoua ochrocephala
AAAAATCAGGAGAGGCCAGAGACTTGAGAGCAACGATTCTCTCCCCTCTGTGCCCATCGAGACACATCACACACACCCCACACGCTACCAACAGCCATGACGGCAGTCGTTCGAGGCATGCCTGAGTTCCGTCATTACCACATCTCAGGCTGTGCACCTCCCGAGGCACATCTACGGATTCCCACACCGACCCTGCCCCTTAGGATCTCCTTTGGGGAAGGCGAGAGCGTGGAACAGGTACCAGACATCCTGCAGCAGCCCCATCCTCTGTACTCACACTGCACACTCGAGTTAGCAAAACACTAATTTGCCCATTTCTGAGGTGAAATCAGTCACATCGGAGGCTGACAGAAGTGGCAATGGGAGGGTTTGTGGTGTTGTTATTTTGCTGGGGGGTTTGGGGGTGCGGGTGATATTTGGCTTTCTGTTTCTTTGCATGTTGAGGTGTTCCTTAAACAGGCAACGACCAATTAATACATGCATTTTGGGGGTGGTTCAGGTTCATATCAGGATCCTCCTGCCTTGCCTCTTTCAGCTCTTCTCGCCCTTCACCCTCCTTTCAGCAGCATTTCTCGCTCACGACAAACAACACGCGTTCCACAGACTAAGAAAAGAAGAAGATGTAATGCACTGATTCATAATGCTATTTGCCTGAAAGCTTTCTCCTTGGATCCTTCCCTACAAATGAATTTCAGCGAGCAACCACAACAGCACCATCAGATGGAAGCCGTTCTCTGTGTGCTGGCAACAAGTCCTCCTGCTCGCCGTCTCCATGGGCTGGAAACAAACTGGCATGAGCTGACCCTGGGGCTCCAAAACGGGGAGTTAATTCCCCACATCAGCCTGGCAAGGTTGGCATTCTGAGGAACTGCACCTCATAAAGGGCAGAGTTTAAATAAACACATTCAAAACACTACCCGTCAAATTTAGCTCGAATCTTCACTTAAGTCACTGCCATACGATGAAATTCATACTTACAGACAATATTTTGGTACAAAACACAAACACTCAATAACGCACAAACACAGGAATTTAGTTTTCACAGGCAATTTGTTTTTAATGGCCATCTTGGAGCATGAAAAAGCACCCAGCCTTTCCCAATTTCACTTTTTTCTATATGTTATGTTACAAACTAAAGTGCTCTCTGCTGGTTAACAGTGGGTAAAACAATGCTTAAACAATCAAAATAACATCCTATCCTTAATGCACGTACAAAGCAAACCTGCTCTGTTCAAGACTGTTTTTTACTGTGTGTGCATCCCCCTGGACAACACATTGTTTTCTGAATTAAGTCCAAATAGGTGGAGTTCAAGCACAATTAACTGTGTGTTCTTAAAAATAAGTTCAGGCTTGGATCCATTACCCTAGCTAGCTAAAAGAAAGCCTCTAATTCGTGGCATGCTTAGCTAATTGTATGCACAGAAAGCAATTCTGTATTACTTAATAAATTAAAATGTTATAAACAGTCATGCTTCTTCAGGAATAAAAAAAAAGGAAAAAAGGCTTCTTCCCAGAGCAACTTGCTGGCTCTCAGATGCTGACACATTCAAACCATCCCCTGATCTCAGGCAGCCAATGGAGGAACATCACAGGCTCCCACTGAACTTTGGTTATTCCAATGGGTACCTCCAAGTCCAGCCCATGAGATGGAAACTTGTTTTTTAGGTTTTAGGACACATCGCATCCTGTCCATAACTCAGGTAGCACTGAAGATATTGAATTGTAAGTGCTCTGCTTCAGAACCCCTTTAATTTTTCATGTTTTCTTTCTCATTTTAACAAAAAATGAGTAATCTCCCAAGCACTGGTATATTTAGAACGTGAAGGAAAAATCTAGATAAGCAATAGAAGAATTTTATAGTCACAAGATGCTCAGAGAGGTAGGAAAAGCTCTCACACTCCTCTCCTCCCATATTGCTCAGCTAACCATAGCAACCCTGCTGAAAAGAAATGTAATGAATCTCTCTTCTACCACTTGAAATAATCATTCATCTGTCAACATTTAGACACTTTTATGAGGTCTTGTTTTTCATTTACTCCTTACCTCAAAAAATTTGTCAAGCTCTTATACTCCAGGTAAGGAGGCAGAAGAGGCAGCCAAGTACTAGATATAAGAGTACTTAATAGAGATACAAAACAGATTTCTTAGGAAAGGCTTTTAGGAAAGAAAAAAAAAAAAAGCAAGAATAAATTATTTTTCCTTCTTCAAATCATGCCTTTCAACTTTATTCCTCTGCAGAACCACAATTTAACTTTGATAGTAAAACTACTATCAAGCGACTGGCTGACATCAGTCCATCTCTAAATTATACTATGGAAATTATTCTGATTAATCTTCTTCCATCCTCAGGCTTTTAGCATGCTCAGTGTAACTCTGTGCATTTAAACGCCTAAGGCAACTGAAGTGGAAGGAGAAAAGCCAAGCAAGACTGCCTGGAAAAATTAAGATTTTTTCAAACACCCGAGAAAAGTCTCTTGTGCACATTAAACTGTGTCACACGCAAAAAACCTAAACTTAAAAAAACTATATGTTTTTAAGAAACAATAGAAAATAAGGAAAATTTAAAGTTTTAGAAATTTGCTGAAAGAAAAAAAAGCAAACAAAACTAAGAGCAAATACCAGGGCAGAATTACCTTAAAATATGCTAAGGAGGCATTGGCATTCAGAAAGAACATATACTTAAAGACACTGCAGTAATGCTGTGATCAAAGCAGCAGCTCAATAAATTACGAATTACACCTACTATCTACTGCCTAGGTAGCCCTTGCTCACAGAAACATTTTCACCTTTCCAACATTCACAACATTTACTTCTCTGTGGAAGTGCACATATTTTGGTGCATTTTGTATATGATTTGACAGGCTACAGCAAAGGAACAACAGGCAGAAATCTAACCCTAAGCAACTGCGCAGCTCCTCGGGAAAGTGAAGTTAATGCCACTGTGCTTTGAAATCTTTTGATTATTGATGAGAACACACGCACTGCTCCCTGCAACTTGCTGCTGAATCACAGCGGTGTGTGGAAGTGAACTTTCCCAACCTCCTCGATACGTATCAGTTCGAGGACGGTTCTATTTTTAAATCCAAATAACTCGCATAAGAGGACAAGAGGGTGGGCCAAGTTCTGTCTATCAGTAGGGTTCTATTTATAAGCTGGAGTGACTTGCATGCGAGAAGCGAGGGGGACACAACTTGTTATTGGGAACCTGTTTTGTAACCGCGCAATGGGTTTTAAAAAGAGCGGCCACGGCAGTTCCGTGCTGTACCAGAACAACATCCAAATCCAACAGCCAAGCAGTTCCAAAGCCTGGCCACAGGACTAAGAGCACGGAGAAGGCAGGCCAGCCAAAAAGCCAGCTTGCTCCTAATGCGTGTAGAAAACCCACAAGCTTAATTTAACAAAAACTTGTGGCATTCAGCGTTAACTGCAGGATCACTTTGCAGATGGGCCGCTCAGTACTTCCTCAAGCTATCTCCCGCACTGTGAGCAGCCAAAACTCAAGGTTAAACCGAGTATTACCCAGACGGGAATGGAATTTGTGCTGAGAGCATGGAAGGCAAATTAACTTTACTCCTCTTTCTTTTACAAAATTAAAACCAAAAGTCAGTGTACAATGTCTATTTTCCTTTCAAATACGAAAGGAAGTAGTTTGTGAAAATATTGAAAGCTAAGAAAAACATTTTGAGCTCAGTCTTGATTGCTTTTCCAAATCCATAATTTGAGCAAAATGGCAGTTTAAGAAAATACAATTTAAATACTGACGTTACTGACTTCATTACCTCATACTGGACATCCAGCCCAGCCTATTTGTGAGTCTGCTCTTGCTTGCAAAGGTGCACACGTGAAGGAGTCCATTATCTCATGCCAACATAAAAACAACCCAAACCCCACTTATCTTCAGGCAAAGACCATGAGAATAGAGTGGTGGCTACCACTTAGCAACCATGCCCAGTTGCTGGCACAGTCCACTGTAGACCCAGCTACCATCCTAAAGACTTTCTTGGCCTAAAATTCCACACTGTAGGTTAGAGCTGCCCCACGCTCTCCTTCCTCCCTCTAAGTGGAAGTCCTGGAACAATATTCCCGGGTAGAAGCAGAAATCAACTAAGAGCCCTCTGACCAAACTCTCGATGAAGAGAGCTGCACACTCTCCTGCGCTAGCAGGAAAGAAGTTACTACAACTCCTTCAGGAGGACAGATACCTCTATTAGATAAAAGATTCATTCTCACCTTAAAAAAGCTAGCTGAGAATTTAATACCAGCAATGGCAAAACAACTCAGGTTAACGAGTTAAAATTAATATTTTTATTGAGTCCAGGGATGAACATGAGATGCTAACATGAATCAAAACCAAGGTGTCTTGCCTTCACAATTACTTTAACATATGTCAGCTAACTGAATTTAGGAGCCTCCAGGACAAACGCATCCCTTGAAGACAGAACTGAAGGGAGTCTGGGAGTGAAGCCCAGAGTGGCTGGGAAGTTACTCTCAGGAAGAAAGCAAGCTAAGAGATTAAATTCCTTCCCTCGCTCCCTTCAGGGGGTAAATTAGCTTGCCTTAAACCATCCTTCAGTAGCTGAAGTTTGCAAGAACTCCAGTCCATTAATAAGGGAATACCAAACCAGAAATTAGGTAAGCAATCACATCACAGAACTCCTACAAAATTTGTTAGCACAAAGTTATTTCTCTGCTGAGTGCATTTGAAAACACAGTTACACAAAGAGAACATGCTTTATATCCAAGCTCTATAAATTCTTATTCACCAGCTGAGATACTTCATGAAAGATTCTGGTTTTGATTCCACTCCTGTAGTGTTTTGCAAAACCTTTTTTTTTATTCCCCTGTTTTTTTAGAAGTGTTCTTTTAAGTGTAAGCCTAGAAAAACAGACCATTTTGCTAAGCTAAGATAGCAAGTTTTATACTAAGCACACGTACATATTGCTGTCAGGAAAATCTCGCAGAGGAAGGATGGGAGTGAGAGAAGCCCGTTTTGGACAAACCTCCACAGGACCAGAGTGTGGGGCAGAGAAGCCCCACCCTACAAAGCAATACTTCAGACAAGGTATTTCACTGTCCCTTTCCTTCAGCACCTTGGCAGGACCTGGAAGTCGGCCTGCCAGCCCAGGGTGCTTCCCAGCGTGCAGCGTCTGCCCGTGTTTACGTTTAGGATGCAAGAGGACACCACCCAGGGCTGGTTCTGACAGGCTGTGTGGCAGCTCCATGGCCAGGGGCAGGCGTGTGTCACCTCCCCACGGTGCCACCAGGCCGGCTGGCCAGGGCTCCTGTCATCACAGGGCTCCAACCAGGGTGTTTATCAGACAGCAGTGCCTCACAACAGCTCATCTGTGGGCAGAGTCTCCCAAATCCAGCCTAACACCAACCCCATTAAGAGAAATATGTGGGGCAATGGAAGGTGGATGCAGAGCAGATCCACACACAGGTGTGGGGCAGCCTCTGCTCCCCAGGACAGCGAGGACGGGAGCTTCACAAGCCAGGGAAATGGTATAAGCCTTCATGACAGATTATTCACAAATTCACTGAGCTAGTAAGTGCTGAACAACCCAAATTTAGCTTTGATTCTAAGGCCCCAGGCTGCAAGATTTTTTTTTTTTAAGCCAGACGCTCCTCTGAATTTCACTGATGAAATCACAGCAGCAAGAAAAGCTGTTCTTTTAAACGTGGGGGAAAAAGTAATGCTGGAGCAGCTCCGCTTTGGGAGCACATTTGGAGCATAACAACACAGTAAGGTATTAGCAGCTTTTTGCCTAATTAGAGAGGAAAATGTGCCTTGTGACATTTTGGTTAGGTGACAATTTCTTCATTTCTTACCTTTTAATTTAAACCATTATATCACAAGTATCTCCTGTAGACACCAATTTAAAACTGCCAGAAAAGCACTAAGTCACAGCACTAACTGAAAAATGCCTAACATTAAATCCTGAAGTTTCCACTGAGGGATAAAAATCATTTCTAGTTTCATGACTATTATGGCCCAACAGTTCCTCAAGCGTGTATGGGAGCTGTTTAACAGTCATCTGCCCAAGTGCCTTTTAAAGACAGAAACCCCAAATTTGATACCCCAGTCTACACCATTAACAGTTACTGCAATATTATCTAGAAAAATCTGTTTGTANGGCGTGTATGGGAGCTGTTTAACTCTAGTCATCTGCCCAAGTGCCTTTTAAAGACAGAAACCCCAAATTTGATACCCCAGTCTACACCATTAACAGTTACTGCAATATTATCTAGAAAAATCTGTTTGTATTTGCACATAGACAGCTACACTGCAGCACAGTCCTGAGGTAAATAAGCTTATATCAGCTATCAAATCAGAATTTTTGTCCTCCAGAGATGTGTTTCAGTTATTTTGCATTCTGACGAAAACATTACCAAGAAGAAAAATACTTGGGGGCAGGGGAGGAAAAGAGAGGGGTTGCTTGCACTCCTGCCTCTCATGCAGTATCCTTCTCCTGCTCCACATTTTAGGGAGGAAAAGGTGCCCAAAAAATGAGGCTGTTTTCATGAAAAACAAATTATAGGTTTGGGGGTTTTGTTTGTTGTTGGGGTTTTTTTAACATCTCCAACAACAAAAGCAGTAGGTTTTTTGGCCCAGCTACAAAACCAGACAAAAACAGGTGAAATGATGGCCACAACTATTTCGCAGAGCAGCAGATGATGGGGCCATATCCTATTTACATTCAAGGCTGTATGCTGGCCATGATTAGATTTCCCTCATTAGAGGATGCGTGGATGGGAATAAATTCACAGCTCATGGAGAGACAAGAGAGACTGAACTGGAGGGAGCGTGTAAGAGGTCAAACAGCAAAATGCATTAAATCTCATCACTCAGGAATATAAAGAGAGACACACTGTTATATTTACTTTCTCCCTCACCCTGTGCCCGTAATTTGTGGTGTCCCTGAGAATTTCAGCATCTCATAGCAACAAATGGTTTTTGCTTTGGTGTGAATTTTTTTTTTTTTTTTTTTTAAATCTCATATAAGGAGTAAAAGTAGTTTTAAGTTTCATCTCTTCCCAACATGAATATAGGTAAGATTTTTCATTACAAAAAACAACAATCAATCCATCAGTCATTTCAGGCTGCCCTGGGTCAGTGCCTATCAATTAAAAATATAAACTTTTCATTGAAATGATGACGTTAATTTACACACAGCTCAAAAGGAACAACTTCCATCTATCAAGATCTGTCAAATATTTGCTTCAACAGACCTGAATCAAAATTAAGAGTTTCTTCCTACAATCTGTTGGTCTCTAACATTATAATAATGTACAGCTTTGTGCCTAACACACGTTATGAAGATCTAAAACAAACACTATCAGTAAATCTAATTTTTCTGTGTCTATAGAACTTCCAAGAATCTTTTCAAAGCTGGAACTACAGAAAAGATTCTCTATTAAAGTGTACAAATAAAAAAAACCATGGACAAGCACCACCTAAAACTGCCTTTCCTTTAAGCTCAGACTAAGGAATAAGGTCCACCAAAAAAATCAGTGAAGCACTTAGGGTGGGGGGCAGGTGTACATGACTCTCTCCTTGTCTGGTTTCTGCAATAACAATTCAAATTGGCCATAAAGAATACAGATTTTCCATCTTAGAAAGAAAATAATCTTCTATTATTCTTCCCCAACTCTGAAGCGGTTTTGCCCATGATGGTAATTGGCAAGTGATCTCCCTGCCTTGACCTCCACCCACAAACTTTTCCCTCTCAGTTTCTCCCCCTGTCCTGTTGAGGGGGGAGCAGTGAGAGAGGGGCTGGGTAGGCACCTGGAGAACACCAGCCAAGGACAATCACTGCTGTCTGGAACCCCTGCACAGACCTCACGGCCAAAACCAGATGCTTATGCTGCGATATTATGCTCTGTAGAACTGAGCACGAGGGAGGGCTGACATTCTGAAATCTTCACCATGAGGCGTAAATGGTTTTGCAAATCAGGAAATCCTAAGGAAACAGAACAAATTTTTTAAAAAATTGTATTTGGATGGATCCAAAAAATTGAAAGGAAAAATGTCAGTGAAAAATGGTTTTAATCAACATGTTCCCTTTATCCCAAATATATTCTTCTATTCCTCTCATCAGCCGGAAGGCGAGTGGGAGAAGGAAGCCTCTCTACTTGAACAGCTGAAATGTTAAGATGCACTTTGCCATTGCGGCACATCCATCTTATTTATGCAGGAGCAATACTCAGCGTGCACTTAAGGCCCCGAGTCTCACATCTGCAACTTCCACAGCAGCACTGCAGAACTGCTTCAGCAAACGAAGGCAGCAGCAAAGGAAAAGAGCTTTGTCTGCCTGAGACCGGGGAAGCTGCTGCACAGAACACAGCAGGGCTGAAATGGTTCACACCGTGCTCGTGGTGCAGCTGGGACAGCAGCCACACAACTTGAAAGGGACACTGAGTGTGGCAGTGCTGCCAGGCTGATGGAAACGAGAAGTTTGTGTGCTGCACTTTTAATGCAGAGCCTCGCCCTCTCCCAGAAATGCTCGCTTTCAAGTACTCCAATAAACAGATAAAGAGCTGAAGAGCCGTGCAAGAACAGAAATTGTGCAGCATGACATTGCAGAAGGTGGTCCCTGGGGAAAAGGGCTCCCCTCTCACATTAACCACACAAAACAAATAACCCTTATTGCTGCTGAACGGCTCTTCGTAATAATTCAGGCTCATTTTCACTTCAGACTAATCTATACTGTTACAAACATGAAAAATATAGCAACTCCAATGTAGAGAAAAAATTAAAAATCTATAAATGAGCACCACAGGATTGGAAGAACCTTGTAAATGATAGCAGAGACTTAAAATACAAATGAAAGCATGTTCCCTGAATCCAGAAGTCCAGTAGTTATAACTCAGATCTTTCCAAGATGAGGAGGATGAGGTTTATTTAAAAAGCACCCTTCATGATACTGCATTATTTAAGTGGCAGCAAGCAAAACTCACAACAAGCAATATTGATGCATTACACACAGAAACCTCAGTGCTGGGACTCCAGACTCTCTGCAGACCCTGAAAAGATTCCAACACTCCTTTTAGGAAATACCTGAAAGGATACGGTACCTTAGCCAAAATCTGAGACCGGAAAAGGTCATTTTACCAGACCTTACAATCCTACTGCCAACTTACTGTCCTATGAAGGGATAATAACCTCCAGGTTCAACAGGTTTTCAGGGTTAAAGAAAACTCGGCAATTTCTGCTGCAAACACCAGGTAACCAGATACTTAGTGGATACAGAAAAGTTTGCACCCCTCAAGGCACAAAAATGTTAAAGGAAACCCCTTCTGGTCAGGAATTTAAACTTAAAAACTGTTTATTTTCTCAAATACCAATCCACTGCTACAATCTTATTCAACCAGTCTTCCTCCCTGGGGCTCTAAACTGTATTTTACTTTGCTGTACAAAACATTTACTCAAACACTCTTCGGTGCTCACCAATTATCTAATGAATGGACATAAAGCTCTCTTGGGAATTTTCTGCAGTGCCAGTCCTGAACTCCCAAGAGGAGTCCCAGCCATTGTACTGGTCTAAGTGTCTGCTGGAAGGACAGATACGTTTTTTTGCACGGCTTTTGCAGAAAAAAGAGGAGTTAACATGAGGACAACACGCATCATCTAAGCCCTTCAACGTGCCAGTGGAAGTCAGGGGTCTGCTGAAGAAGTGTCTGACAGTGACAGCACAGCAGTCTCTGGCTCCCACAGAACTTAAAGAAACTGACTGGAGAGGTAAACAAGGAGCTGGAAAGCTCTTTCCTTCTCCCCACCTCGGGATCCATATCTCGCTCCACCTCTCCAAGGGCTTTCCATCATCTCATTTCGACATGGAGAGCTGCTAAGCATCACCTGCACCTCCTCAGTCACACCAAACAAGATTCATACATGGAATATTCAGAAATATCAACTCCTCTGGCCTCCAAAGAGCATTCCACCATCACATTTACTATTATTTTCCATGGCAAATAAAAGTCACAATATTTTCTGGAGCATGTGAGAGCATAATTTGCTACTTTCTAGCCAAAACTGTAGAAAACTTGTAATTCATAGGTGCAAGTAATCTATATGATGGCATAAGTAAAAACACTGGAATTGGTTTCAACGCCAGCAAACACAGACTGAGTTTGAAAAACTACAACAGTTTTAACCTTTAGGGCTGCCCAATCTTTCCTTATTAATTCAAACCAGAGTGCTCACTTCCCACTACTGTTACAAGTGGCATCCTTCTCTAAGGACTTTTAGGCTCACAAGTTGATATTTGGTCAACTTTCAGTTTCATGTGTAACCCCCTCAAAACAAACCCTGCTCTTCTAAAACTTTCGATGTGAGAAATTAGCGTGAAGTTTTTCCAAGCTCAAAATAGGGAAGCTATTACAGCCATGAAAGCACCTTAGAAAAAAGAAACCTCTACATTCATCAACAGCTGAAACTGCCATAGAGCATTAAAAGAGACCTACTGATACAGTTTTTGCTATAACAACTATGAAGTGAGTTCTTAATTTCAGTTCCCCATCTTTCTCATTTCTGTTCAGTGCTTTGAACTTCATTGTCATTAATCTGGAAGCTCTCAAGAGAAGCAGACCCTCAACAGTAAACTTGATCTTAAAAAAAAAAAAAAAAATCAGTTAAATGTTTGGTTTAAATACCTATTTCTATTCTAAGCAGGAGAAACAACAGCAAGAAAACACTGAAAGCTCTAACATTGACTTTGAAACAATTTGCTTTAGTGTTACTTTTCACTTAGCTCACACTAGTTAAGCCCTAACAATGCAGTGGATCATTACCAGAAGGAAAAATATTCCTACTTTCTGGCTATTTTACTGTGCCACATGAACTGGCATTCCTGTTTAAAGGACCTTTTCAGCACTCTGGTTTTTTCTCAGGACAAAACCTTACACATTATCCACATGCCATTTCCACATTGTTTATATAGCCACACTTACAGGATCTCCTTGCTGCAAGAAGGACCTCGAGTGCCTTCAGCACCAAACACAATGTGTGTTCTGATAACAGGAGGCAATACCAGGAACAGCTTCCCATAAGTTGCATCAGTAAGGTTCATATTTCACTATCTGCATGTGGCCTTGTGCTTCAGAGCAATTTCAGCTTCTATTTATACAATTTCGTTTCCAGAAAAGCAGTTTAACTTACATTGAAAGTCCAAATGACCATTAGCTAGAAATGTTATACTTAAGATACCCATTTTCAAAATCTTTATCACTAAGTGATTTGATCAACCCCATCTGATTCTAAAACTCCAGGGGAGGTGGTCATAAATGCTTCAAGGCTACATCATTATTCTTAACATGTGTAAAGAAAAGAGTGAAGGTTTTTAGCATATGCAGTGTATGCAACACCTTTTAAGCACTGAAACAGCTCCAATTTACACAACTACTTCATTTCAAGCTGCAAGAATTGGCTAGCAAAAACTGTTTCAAGTTGCCAGTATTTTTAATAAATTCAAAATGGACAGCATTGATCACTTTTTGTAACAGCTTATCAGATGACTGATAAATTCTAATCAGCCTGAACACAGAGGAATTTCTCTAGAAATACAATCCCATCCTTCCCTTTGTATGAGTACCCAGTTACACTCTACGCATAAAGGAGAGTTGCCATCCTATTTTTCTAGTCCCACACACGATCCATTCTGTCTCTGACATTCCTGCTTCCAGCCAGTTCGGCCCCTTCTGCAGCTGGACCTTCATGCCCTCCATGGCAGATCATTTCTTGGCCACAAACTACCATTGCAGAGTAGTTACTACTTGAATTTCCTCCTCGCAGGCTCCAAAGGCTTGGGTTCATCCTCTATTAAACCCCTCTGAGACTGTATTTTTTCAATTTCTCCTACTCTTTGGCTTAGCAGCAATCGTCCTCCTCACCTTTGTCTCAAGGGATAATAGGAAGGAATGAAGTCCTTTCACGATTCTGACCTGACTCAAAAAGAACAAATCCCAATAAAAGTTACACAGTTTCTCTCTGTTTTGACAGAAGACTTCCCTGTCTCCCACTCCAAGGAAGCCAGGCAGTTCTGCTGCTGGCAGGATGTGAGAATTTAGGGTAGTTTCTCTTCATAAGAAGTACAAAGCCATCTGCATGTCTGAAGCAGACTGCCCCAAAGCGACTGGCACCCCTGAATCTTCAGGCAAACCTCACTAGCTCTCTTCCCTCCTCTTGGGTGATCTCTTGATGTTACTAAAGACAAGGTTTGTTAGAGTGCAGGGCTTTCCCTGCCCTTGGGGGTTGTTTCTGTGAGCAGCCACTGGCTGGAGTGAGGTTTCACTCGTTACCTCTCCTCCAACAGGTGCTGCCCAGATGGAGCAAAGCGATCGCATAATGGAAGTTTGGAGGCCAGCCCAGCAGCTTTGCCATCTTCTGCTGGGGCATCGCTCTGCCCTGTTACCTCAGAAGCCAGGAAAGTACGCTGGAATATAAACCTCCTGCCCAGCACTTTGCATATGAAATTGCTGCGTTAGGAAATAAAAAATGGTCTTGTAATTAGAGGAGAGGAATTCAGAATGGTAATCTGTTTGAGAGAAAGGCAGGAAGTGCTAACAACGGTTACTGGGTTGGGATTTTATCCCTACTGAAAAAAACCCAAATCATATAGGAATACAGAAAGTAACAACCAATGGAAAACACTTAATTTCAAAAGGCCAAATAAGTTTTAAAAACCCTCAAGCCACAGGTCACTGATACTAGGAGAAAAATGGGTAGGATTCTGCTGATTGCTGATGTTATTGATGGCCACTACCACATTTCTGGGGTACTTAATTACCAAGGGGCTTTGCAATTTTTGTTCCTATTTACCACGTGATTGTCTGATTGCATGGAGTAAGACAAACCAAATCTAACTAAAACTTGAAAGAACAGCCTGTCTTGCTGAGAATCATTAATGTGATTTATGTATTTATGAAAATGTTCTGAAAGGAATAGTGTACAATAAGTTCCCAGCTAAAGCAATATTCGACTGTCAGAAATAGCTGTGCTAGCTCCCTGGTTTATACTCCAGAATACTGAAAAAAAAAATCTTCTTTCCCCCCCATGGTTAGGAGTTTTCACATTTGCACAGCAGACAAAACTTAAATTGGGACTCACAATTATGATAATGCTTTTTAAACACACACAGTTGTGGAACATTTCCCTGGCTTACGACCTAGCAAATTGCATCTAATTACTCCACCCGTCCCAATTCTCACACATGATTTACATACAATTTTGTGAAATTTTTAAGTAAGTTGTCCTTTTTGCATCAAGTGAGGCTCAGATATTTAAAACTGAATCCTTAACACGCTGCCTCTACTCTACCTACCAATCAGTACATCTTTGTCTTCTGATTGCAGCGTTCCGAGTAGAACTTTACACTTCATAAAATAAATGTTTATTTTACAACTGAAAACCTTGGTTGTAGCTTTTAAGCACAGCAGCATGCAAATACCCTCTGTGTTAATAACGGGGACTTCTAATAAGCATAAGCACAAAAAAGGCAAAACCCATTCATTTGCTATGCAGTTACATTATATTTTTATCCTCATAAAGGAGCTCAAAAGACCTCTGATGCACATCAAGGCTAAGCGTGAAGCAAGCTAAAAAGGCAATATAAAGTGCACACTGCTAGAAGTGGTTTTACTCTCAGCTGAAGAACCAATGCTGACACTGAATTTTTCTTCTTTCCACTGGTTGACAATAAAACTTAAATAATTTCGGAGGAGGGACCATCTATTGCCCAGGCACAGATCCTAGCTATAAAACATTATATGGCAAAAGTGTAAAAAACACATAGTATTTGTCTTTTAAAGTCAACATATTTTCCTGAAAATTCTTTTGGTGGGGCTTTTTTTTTGTGTGCCACAACTTCCTGCACAGAGACTCCAAAAGGCTCCTCAGTTACTCTTACATCAACTGCTAGGTGCAAGGTCAAAAAAAACAAACCAAAACAAAACTTCTGCACTTCCCAAATTCCAGGATCAGCAAACACCACATAAAGGTTAACAGTGCTCAATCATTCCTCAGGGTTTCTTCAAGGCCCGTTTGTCCTCCAAGGCCTTGCACATACCACGTTGTGCACCACCACCCCAGTGTCACCTCGTGCCACCGTCTTCCAACTCTCAGCCTCAGACTTTGGGTTGGTTTTTTCCCAGTCCTTACTTCTGGCTGTTTCTATTAACTCAATTTCGCTTTAAACAGAGAGGCCTACAGATGCCAACTCTAATTTCCAAGCCTCTATATCACAAGTCTTGACCAGACAGATAACTGGCACAAAAGACTGAAGCGGTGAACTAGATTTCTAAAATGCTGCCATCTGATTCTCATCCCACACAAATATGTAATTTAAGTAATGAAAAAAAAGCTTTCGTCTCAAACATCAGCTCTTGAAATAAGTAAAATGCTGGGATTTGCATTGAGTCATGACAAGTTAAAGCTGTAACAGTAAGAAATAACCTTCTGAACAACAATAAAAAGAACCCCCTTAATGTCAGGCAAAGAGAAAGCAATTACATTTTCAAAGACTGTCAGTTTAAAAATATACAATGTAAAGAACTAAAATGGTTTTCGCTCTTTCCACAATTTCATGAAATCGTCATGTATTTTTAAGCTTCACCTTATTTATATAATGTTTTATATTCCATCTTACTTTCATCACAAGAAAATTGAGACCAGTTTGTTAACGTAAACTTCTGTCAGTGAAATTTAAAGGAAAGTGTATTTCCCTCAGCTATGAAGGCATACAGTAACTCACATACTGGGATAATTTTTATTCTAAGCCTTCAAGGGAACAAGAATAGGAACTGAAGATTACAGCAGAGCTCGGGACAAACACAGGCCTCACGCATGGTGACAGTGTGGGCACAAGACTTGGGAAGAAAAATGGCCATCACTGGTCAGCCTAACTCGGAGATTCCCGCTGTGAGCGGTCACCAGTCAGTTGTCCCCACTGGTCAGTGCTACGTGGGGACAAGCAGAAAGCAAAAGAAGAGAAATGACCGCTGAGCAGGAACATTTCTGGCTGTTTGCTGGAAAATCTGTCTCTTCCTTCCTCTCCCCCCTCACTACAGGCGACGCAAGGTTCAGTTTGAGGTTGGGCGCGAGCACAACACGACAGGGAAGCAGCAGCACAACCTCACCACGCAGCACTGCAGCAGGTGCAAGGCTGACAGCCAGATTCAGCTTCCTTAATTCAAAAGCTTTGTTGCACAGAATCCAACAATTATACAACCAACCTTGGCAAAAAAACAAATCAAAAAAACCCCAACAAAGCAACCCAAACCCATCAAAAAAACAAAACAAGTAAACCCATCAAAAAAACAAAACAAGTTAAAAAAAGGCTTTCCTCTTTCTTCCCTTGTTTCTCATGGGAAGTGGATTACCAGAGCATTCAAAGGGGCTTCCAGTCCCCAAGAAGATTAAAAACAAGAGCCATGCTTCTTCCATTACACGCATTAAGCTCAGCAGAAGGCATCTGAGATTGTCCCAGCTGGAACATGGAAAAGGGATTAAAGGCAAGTAGTGCCAGCTTCAGCCATTTACTCCTCTACCCTTCAATTCCTCCCCAGCTCACACTGTAAAATTCCTGCCTTATTTAAATTTATGACACTTTTAAAGTTCTAACAGGGTTGCCAAGAGACTTTTGTACCAGTTCATGTCAGTGTGAGAGCTGAGTGCAGCTGCCTGGAAGGTTTGGAAGGGATCAAGAATGTTTCTTTTCTACTGAGATGGGGGCAGCTGCAGCGCGAGTCTCCATCCTTCTCAGCTCCATCAGAGTAGCTTGGATGACCACATGCAATGTTTGTAACAGCAAAATTCAGAGCACTTCTAAGCCTTCATACTTAGAACACGAAACAAAAACATGGAAAAGTGGGCGACAGACTTGTCCACTGACGCTTGTTGCACAGCTCGATGCTTTAAACACGTCACAAAGCCCAGCGAATCTGAAACTTGAGCAGGAGAGTTCTGCCAAGTGCTTTTATTGAAGAAGAGAAATGCATGAATGCAACAAAAGGCGTTTATTCTATTAAGCAATTTCCACACCTTAGGAGAACAAAGGCAGAGCTGAGATACGCAGTCAGCATAAGCACCTGAGAGGATGATCCCACAGGTCTGTAAACACCCGACTGCCACAGCCCCAGTGCTCACATCTGCTTCTGTAGGTGAGAGTGACAACCAGGAGGAACAACTTCTGTCCACTTGCAGTACAAAACCAGAGAAATATACCTTGAAGTAAATCATTCTCTGTCTTGCCTTTTAATTTGCCAAGGAATACAGTTAATATAAATGTTACCCAGGCAAGAGGAAAAAAAAAAACCCAAACAAACAGATGGGGGAAAAGAAAATGAGAGAAGCAGCATACACATTCCTGTCCAAAACTTCCTGGAATCAGGTTATTTTGTTCACCTTACTCTAACCTAAGAGAAAACACTGAACACCAGGGCATTACTGGACTAAACCCAAGGGAATAAGGAGGAAGTTGCACGCTTGACAACTCTAAATTTCTCACACGTTTTTCAGGTGGTATTTTAGAGGGAAAGGGAATGATTATTCAAATGCCAACACTATGCACACTACTAATACAGGCATAAGAGTATAACATACCTCTCTCTTTGAAGTGATGAACAGTTGCACATTCAACCGATGAGGACATGGTGGGACACAGATATAACTGCATAACTGCTGTTTGCTAAGCATGGGCATGGAACAAAATGGCTTTCAAGCACAGGTGAGCACAGCTCAAATGACTGACAGAGGATTTTTGTTTAAGAATAAGCACATTCTGTACCAAATTCTGGTCTTTAGTGGGGATGTTCTTGTCCCATCAAAGCTGTGTAAACCAGCTCTCCTAAACAACAGTGAATCTTCCATGTGGCTTGTGTGAAGAGTTGCTGCTTATTTACTCACATAAACAAAGCAACATCTATGATGTGGAACACAACAGCAACACAGATGAATTAGATGAGGCTCCAAAATAGTGAGGACAAAAGTATAAGACGATAGATAAAGACCTTCTTTACAAGTACTCAAGAAGATCAGGCAGCCCCAAAAACTTTACTGTGTAGCATTCTGTGTTCTCCAGTGGTAAGCTCAGCATTATAGCAGTACTTTGAGGATAAAACCAAGACAAACACTGTCATTTAAACCCAGGGGATGAACAAAAGTGGGACTTTTAAGTTTTACCTTTCTAGGGATTCCTGGAGGGTAGAATTTGTAGTATATCTAAAAATAAAGACATTAGATTGAAGAGAGTTAAAACTGGCGGACAGAACAATCTCCATTGTAGTACAAAACCAACGGTGCTTAAATGCAAAGATAACATTGGTAGGGTCTGCTGTGGAGCAATCCAAAGGCCATGAGCGCTCTGCAACAAAGACCCCAGGAACACACTCACTACACTTACAGAAAATACAGTGTGGAGCATCAGCATCTGAAGTATGAAGGCACAAACACTCCATACAGCTGACTGATGTCACAGTAAGTGTTTCACATCCCACTGATTGATGATGTCTCATTATGTCATCAGGATATTGCATAAACCAGGGTCCTACACAAAAAAAAAGCCCTAAAAATTTGTGTGTCCTGTGAATCTGTTCATACGGTTTTTCTGAGGCAATCCACCGAGTATCATAGGGCAAAAGATGATGTCCCTCAAAAAGGAAAAGAAAAAAATAAAGGGGATGAAATATTGAGATGCTAGGCAGAAAGAAATGCCTGCACAGCACCAAAGAGAGCGTGACATCCCTGCAGCTCTGCCAAAACCCACAGAGAGGCAAAGAAACTGTAAGATGAAGCCTATGGAGGAAAAAAAAAAAACAAAACACAAGGAAAAAAACCCCGAGACAGACCCACAGTCTTCAGCACACTCTCCTTTTAAGCATCTCTGAGTTCTGCATTTGAGGTGCCACCCACGGTGCTTGACCAAATGCTTTTCACCAGGGAGAGCAGTCAGAGATATGACTGCATAAACAATTTCTTGGCAGGGGTTGGGAAAGAGGCCAAGCAGATACCATGGAGTTAGGACATAAGCCCCCAGAACCGTTCTTGGATCTCTGCAGAGTTAGGACTATCCAACTGCTCAGTTCTTCAGGTGAAAAAGCAGGAAGTTGAACTTGCCAATCTAATGAAGCACTGGCTTTTTATGGAAGTCCATCTGTTCCAACTCTCCGGCTCAAAATACAAGGAAATGTAAGAATCAAAAAAGAATGCCAACACGATTCCAGTAAAGAACATTATTCCACTTGCTCTCCTAAATCTATTTGAACTATACAGAGATTATTTGATCAGCTCAGCTGTTAACATGAAAAGCAAAGGGTTGGGGTTTTTTTTATTTCAGAAGTTGTCTGGAGTTTGTGGCTGTGTTTTTGGTTGAGTTGGGTTTTTTTAAATAGGATTTATGTATTCCCACAGTATAGCTGCTCACTTTGAGGTGTTTAATTTCCATATCCACTACAAAACACTTGGCCAAGCTTTAAATTGCAGACACATCTCTGCTTTCATTGTGACTAAAGCTTGCAATGTGGCAAAATTTAGTTGGAATAAGTGTGTGCTTTACTGTCACTGATTGGCCAGACTGAATATCAACTGAGCAAAACCACCAACTTCATTATAGAAACAGTCCCACTGAGAGAACACTGCCTGGAACTGCTCTTTTTCCACTACCCTTCCACAAGTTACTTAAAACTCCGTTAAGAAACTGAGCTCAATGCTTGCCTTAGTTTCTGTCACAATAGGAATATAGCAATTATTTTGAAATGGTGGGAATTCAGAATGTACTGTTAGCAGTATCTATGTAAAGATCAGCTAATTCTCTGTATTCATATGAAAATACAAGTAGCTCAGGGTGTTCCCCTTCCCAAATAAATGGTTTTTGTACAATAATCCCGGTAATGAAGAATGAAATATTTTCGCATCATGTCTTGAGTTCTTATCCCAAGATTTAATTTGAATACAAAACACTTCACTAATGACCAGCAAAAAAATAGAAGTCAAATAGCATTGTTGAACAACTCATTACGATTTTCTCACTACAAAGACAAACCATAAACCCTTTCAGCAATTATTTGGCTATAATTCTAAACAAACAATAGGTTCTGCCTCTGTAAACACTCTTCTGGTTCTAATTTATAAGTTATGCAAAATATTACACAGATCACTCAACAATCCATCCTTAATGTACCTGAAGAGGTCTTTACAATCCCTGGTGAATAATTCATGTTTCCATTTCGCCATTCTCCTACAGCATAAAAGATGCAGCTGCAATTCAGCTCTAACTTTGAGATCTGAACACCACCAAAGACCAGTCAAAAACCTTAAGGAGAAATCGCTTTACGACTTTCAATCTATTTCCCAAATGGAAGAACTAAATAGTCCTAAATATATTTGAAATAAACCAGCATCTGAAGAGATTGGCCATATGCTAAACTGTCACTCTCCCATAGTGAGTGATGAATTAAGCTGGTTGTGTAGCTGGCTGCTTACTACAATACTGTTCATGTCACTCACATATGCTGCCTTGGCAGTTATTACAGCTTTTTGTAAACCAAGCGGCACGTTGGATTTGAGAACAAATTACAGACCAGCTAAAAGCACTCAACTCCTGACTGATTTCCAAAGAACTGGAAGAAACACTACAAAAGGTATAAAGGGAAACTGCAGTACCTTTGCAACCTGCATGATGAAAGGCATGAGAAAAATCCAGCCAGCCAGACACGAGCCCAGCGCTCAGGGTTTGCTGGGATCTGTGCAATCTGTGCAGTTTTCCGGAGTCTGGGATACTGCAAAGCCTAGGGTATTGTAAAGAGAATGCACAGAGGGAGGAGAACGTTCATCCACAGCACCTGAGGAATATATACACCAGGGATTTAACTAGCTGATTAGCACGAGCTTCTCACTGATGTGAGCACTTGGAGCTTTTCTCCACACTTGGCACAGAGGTAAAGGAATCCAGTCCTTATGTCAGTGGCCTAATAGTCAAGAGACTGCCCAGTAAAACAGGCAGAGAAGCAATGAAATGGTTATAGTAGATATGTTTGAATCCCTAGACAAGATTCTGGTTACTCAAGAGCTGCAGTTCAACAAAACCAAGCAAAATCGATCCTTGGCACGTTGGTATCAGAGGTACCAACCACCACAGTGTGTCTGTGGCCAAAAGGATGAGAACTCAGCTCTTACTGAGCTAGTGCCCAAAAGGACCAAGAACTTAGCTCTTCACTGTGTTTCTAACATTTCACAGGAATGTCAGTCGCCATATTACCCAGAATTTGCATTAGGAAAAAAAGTGTTATTTTTGACAACTTTATCATCGAGGTTCCCAGCATTATCACATGGACATCTATAAAAGCTCCTCTGATAAATTAGAAGTTGAGGGATCTGGGTTGCAGATTTGTGGTGAGGGGAGAAGTGGAATACATCTGTACTGTCTGTAAACACAAAAGTACTTGCAAGGTACAAGGAATCCTCTGAATTATGACTTTTTCAGAAGCTGGACTCTTCTTGCTCTTGATTCATTTTCTCTTCGTTTACTTTCAGGCTACACTGAAGTTTCTGTAAATGACAGAACTACGACACTCTGTTCTTCCTGCAGCTGCTCGTGTGCTTTGTCTAACAGACAAGCAGAGTTTGACAGAGCACAGATGCAGAGATGCTGGCCTCTGTGGAAGCTCTGGGCAGGAGATGGTGCAGGTGAGGCACCACAGTGCAAGTCCATGCCCGTGGTTACTCTGTCGAGCTGTGCTGTAATACCCGGGCCTAAATATCACGTTAAACACAGAGATGCACACATGGCTGGGAATGGTGCTCTGTGAAACACTGATTTTAGATTGATACTCAGGAACAGGCACCTCTAAGCCTGACCTAACATCTTCACTGATGTCTGTTATCCTACTTTTACAGGTAATGGAGACAGCATTTTTGAGGAAAGAATCTTAATCGCTATCCATCCGTAAAGAACGTGGCTCCAGGTTAAGCATCCCAGACAAGGTCTACCCTGTTATTTGCTCCATGATCAGAAGGAATTTGAAATATCCAGTGTTTCTCATTACCTGGAACAGTCATTACGTGCCAGGCACCACCAGTTACACTGAAATACCCACAGTCACGCAAAAAGCTTTGCCAGCCCAATAATGAGAAGACCAATTTGATAACAGTAAGGCTTCACCTTTTTAAGACACAAACAAGGAAAATATCCAATTTCAACAGCAATTCCAATTAAACAAAATATATATCACCGTACCGTCAGTAGAACTGTAGAATTTTTAAGCTAGAGTAAAAGTTTTAGACAATCATTTGATTTACTGCTTTTACATTTCAACAACAATAAAAGTGTAACATTGCTGGGAGAAGTTTTAAGAGTCCCCCAGGGCCTTTTCTGTCACATACTCCCTTCTCACACCTCTCAGTCTGCTCTGAAATCACATGGGGGCTCAGGTTAGTCCTATTACTCACTAACACAAGCAGCCAGAGAAAACAGGCATAGATATATTAGCAATTCTTCCTGAAAATCCTGCACATTCTGCAGAAAATTACTACTTCCCCTCGAAGTCAGCAGCAGCACCTTCAGCTGAGGGATGAACCCTGAGGAGCTCTTTCTCACTCGGAACTGGTACATTTTAAATGTTGAAACGATGTACCTGCTCCTGTTTCAACACAGGCTTTTGTACCATTTTAATGTCTTGCCAGTTAGTAGCTGGAATCCAGCAAAGGGGATACAAGTGCTATTACTGGTACCTAATGGATATTCTTCCTGAGCTCAACTGCTGAACTACATTTTGAATAAAGGGCTCAATTCCCAGAGGGAACAACCTCCTTTCATTATTGCCCGATGCTCAGACTAAAGGAGAATTCTCTGCAAGTGGTAAGTAGGGGCAGTGTTCATATTTCTATTTCAAGGTTCCCACACAGATTGCATTGCACAATATTAAGTGAATGCAGGTCACATCCAATACCATAAGTTCTATAGCTGGACATTTCCATATTACAGTCCTTTCTTATTCCCATTTTAAAATGGCTTTTTATCCAGAGCATTCTTATGGGGAAAAAAAAAAAACCCAACAGACTTAAAGAGTATGTAGTAACAGGAGAAAACTCTCCTTTTTGAGCTGTCCCACCCAAGATGTGCCACTAGCTCCCGGCTGTGTGCTCACAGAGTTTGTGTCCACCTTGGTCAGCTGCCCCACACAGTGCTGCACTCACACTGCTGTGAGTCACCACAGCATCTGCTGCCAGACACAAATCACATCCTCGCTCGGGTTTCAGGGTTCCCTCAGCAACAAAAGCCACCCTCGCATGATTATACTCTTTATTGATGTAGAGACACCCCCACAGTTCAGCTTAGCCCTGCTTTAAAGCGGCACTCCTGCAAGATTACACTTGCTTCCAGTTTCTCTCTGCATCCCCGCCTGCCACAAGAAAGGGTTAAACCCCCAGCGCTGGAAGGCACGTCCTGCAGCTCCACTGGCTGCAATCGGAGATGCCAACCCTACCAAGGCTGCTGCCCGTGGCACAGGCAGTCCTGAACACCGGCTTCAAAGCCCTGCTCCTCTGCCACATGTCCGCAGCTACTGCCACAAGTGCAGAATGCAGAGTATTCTCACCCCACCACTGCTGCTGCTGGAGATACAGGGCACAGTTAGGAACATGAGTCACCCGTTTTTGGAATTCTCTCCAGGTAACTGCACGATAGCTAATGACAGATGCCCTCAACACCTCCCTCTGTGCCCTTTCTGTTCCTCCATGTATGTATATGCAGTAGAACACTTCACAGAATTCAGAGCCTGAAGTCCAAGTCTTTGAAATTCCCTTCTGGGTTTTTTAACTCCAGAGCAAGCCACACTTTTAATCTCACCCCAGGCGAGGACTAAATGAGAACTCAGTTTGTTCAGGCCACACATTCAGGGAAAACAATCTTCTGTCTCAGGCGTGCTCCCCTGGGAGAGCACCCAAACCATCTGAAGTGCCCCTAGAGACACCCACATACTTGCCTGGACTTAGAGTTGTTGACACCTAATTCTAACTTGCATTTTAGTAAGGCTTTTAGAAACATGATGAATATTTTAAGACTGTTGATGAAATGGCATTATCATCTAGCAAAAAGGATTTTCTCTTAAAAATATTATGAGGACAAAGAGCAACTTCTTTCCTAGTATCATCATAATAAACGCGTAAAATGCTTCTTATTTAACATCTAACACGACTCCAACTTCTAGAATGTTGTGTGATTTAAGTTGGATGGGTTGTTTGGCCTGGATTTAGTTGCTCAGCCAACAAAAGAAAAATTCCTTTCAAGATTGAAGCTGCTGCCTTCCTTTGCATTAACAACCTGTACAGAAGTGCTGTGTGCATTACACCATGTATGTGTTTGCTCAGTTCCAGACCTGCAAGCAGGCTCAGCCTCCAGTTTAACGTTTCATTGCAATCTACTGGCACGCTAATTAATAGCTCATCAGAAAGTTCCTAAGAAGTACACCAGATATTTAGAGTCAGACTCGCTATTTTTAAAAGCTAATGACTTATAGCATTTAGAATGGCGAAAATAAATCAAAGTCATCCCATGCCACACAATTTACCTCCAGTATTTTTCAGAAAAGAGTAATTAACTTCTACTCAAAATGCACTTGTCTGAGAGCATCATCAATATTAGGACAGAAAAAATAATGGCAAACATGAAATTCCATGGGTATCATAAGGTTTATTTTACCAAATCCCTTCCCCCTCACCCATGCATAATTAACATTTATATTAAAAGAAACAGCTGACATAGCACATTAACAGACTATGTCTAATGTCATGCAATTAACTCTCTACTCCCATCAACAGGAATATCTATTTATATTCAGATATCGGAGGAATAAAGCCCGTGGTTCATTCCTTGCTGAGGAGAAAGAAGGAAAGAAAAATAAATTAGGAAAAGCCAAACTACAACCCAGAAAATGGCTTAGCAAACCAACAGCTGAATGCCAAACCCTCCTGTCAAGGTGCCCTGCTCACACATAACTTCCAGCTGTGTCCATGAAAGAGACACTTCCAAGTTCCAATCATGGAAGTGACAACTCTGCCCCTTTCCTCTCTTCAACAGTAACCTGGACAGACACGCTTTGGGCTCTGCTGTCCCCAAATGGGCTGTGGAGAGACTTACTGATCTCATCTCTTAGTCCACCAACACTCAGTACACTCACAGGTATATTAAAATTTGGCTGATGAAGAAATGCCACAATTAACCCACTCAGCAGTAAGACTGTGGCCCATACTGGAAGTGGATAAGGAGTTTATAGGAAGTGTGCACGCACTGTACCTGTAACAGGTTTTATTTGGCATTCACTGGTCCCTTCAGAGCTGATTGCTACCAACAAACAACAGACATCTGCAGCGACAACTAAAGTCATCATGAGAGACTATTCAAAAAGTCTAGGTTATGTAACTTCAACTTAACTTTTCATCTGAATGCTTAAGGGTTCTATTCCTCCTGGTAGAGAACAGGATCATCCTGTGAGAGCTGCTCATGCTCTGAGTGAGCACTTCAAATCAAATGCATACGAACCACCTACAGACTAACTCTATTTCAAGACTGATTTTTGCTTTCAATATATTTTTTTTTCCAGTCGATCAGAAGAAAACAAAACTCACAATTTGAAGTTAGCAGGCAATAGCTTGGGTTATTTGGTTATGCAATGGTTACGTTTCTACGTGAAAGATCACAGACAGTAAATTTCCAAACAGCCCAGCATCAGCTCTGCTTGCAAGGTTAAGTTAAGGGCACGAGAATGCACGTTGAAGCCCAGTTCATTCTCGTATCGTGTCAGATATTTTGGACTCTCCTTTTGTTTTGCACATTAATTCCAGTGCTTCAGGGAAAGGCCTCCACAGGCAGAGCCTGAGCACGCCTCTGGTGTTTCTGGCAGAAAACAAAAACTTGCTGAAGCTCTCTTCAGGAAAGCTCCAAGCTTGAGCAGTGTTTTCATCTTACAAACATCGAATCTGCAGGCTATAGACAAGTGTCTCTTGGGATTTGTGTTTCTATACCTATGAGGATGACGGAGCAGCTTTATACTCTCCTCCTGTATCCTCCCTCTTCTTAATCTAACTGGGAATAAAGGCTAGAAAGAAACACCCAGAAATGCCCCACACGCCCAACATCAGCAACGTGCAGAGGTAGAAGAGAATTGTTACAGCAGGTGATGCCAGCTAAAAACTCCCACAACCCCGGTGCAATTCTGGCAATTTATTCCTTCAAAAGCCTTAATTCCTTCAAAAGTGTTGTTTCCAGATTTCCAGCAGTTATTCTTCACTTCTTTAAACTATTTTGCCAGCCACTGTGGGGGGGAGGAGTGACAGACAGAAGAGAAAATATATAAAAATGAGCTTCCCATCACTTTTTACTGCTCAGTTCTAGATTTTTTATATATATATATATAATATATATATATATAAAGATGCTTAAATGTCTGCTCATGTTAGCACAGCTCTTCACTGTGCAGATTAATCATACTCCACTTCCTGCCTTTTAATATAAATCAGTGTGTTAAAATCTTTTTCAGTTTATTAAAAAAAAAACCCCAAACCTCCTAGCTAGGATAAAAAAGGACTCCACAAAGGATCAATGGCAATCAGGACAAAAGCAAAGCCTGACCTGGTCATTGCAAACGCCCATCTTCATTGATTCAAAGGAGCCATGTGTTTTAACTGCTGCTACGCCCACGTACAAATTACAATTATTGAACAAAGCTAGCACCTGCTTCTCACAAGAGATTCTCAAGCCACTGCAAACAAAACTTCAAGGTGAAGACATTCTTAAATGGATTAGCACATTTGTAAAATAGAAGTGCATTCTTTTCCCCTCTCGCAGTGGTTTGTTTATTTTTAACCAAGCACTTAAAGCATGCTGCTCTTAATCAAGTTTGAGGGTACTGTGAGATAGCATTTTCAGGCGTTCTGGTGTGATTCAGGCCGTGCTGTCTGGCTCAGTTGGGAGCCAAACCCAATTTGAAGAAACAAAGGAAATACAAAAAGCCTTGGCCTTCGTGGCTCTCAGCTTTTAGTGTCTTGAAAGACAGCATTGCTTGAACACAAACTCGGCCATTTGATTATCAATTCACACTTAATTTCATGGTGTTCTCTAAGCAAGGGTATCAAAAAAAGTCTTTTTCAGTACAGACATTTGAAAAGTGAAACAGCTTACAGAAGAGGCTCCAAGAAACATCTGAAATTCTAAATGTAGCTAGGAAAGAGGCCAAGGGATCTGTACAGACCCACTTTATCAACTTAAGGGGAAAAAAAAGAATACGACCTGATAAAGTGATTTTGAATGTTTAAATCTTTACAGAATTTGATTCAACTCAAGGACTTTAAGTCACCATTTTTATCTGCTAACCACAACAAAGAAACCATCAGAACCATGACAGAATTAACACAGCCTCTGGGGCTGCAGGGAGCCTTGTGCTCTGTGGCAAAGAAGAACGAAATCCTCCCAGACCTGTCAGGTCACCACTTTCAGGATACTGCATTATCAGTTTTTGATATTCGATTTTTCAAATTGGACAGGCTTCTACATCCCATCCAACTGTGTATTTTTCTATGACAGAAAGCAGAAACTGGATGGACATCTCCCTAGCTGTCCCATCAAAAGAGGCTCCATAGGCACATTCCCCTTCCAAATGTACAGCACTTCACATCTTTTAGAGCATTTAGAAGACCCACAGATTTTTCACCAGCTCCTTGACCGTGTACATGACAAACTAAAAAATGTACTAACAGAGAACAGAATTTGAGACAAGTAAACAGCCTGTCATTAGCAAGGAGCTGACAGATGTTAATTTGTCTATCACTTCTCTAAACAACTCGAACATCAGAACAGATTCTCCATCAGTGGCTAGAAAACTTCACTGATCCAAATCTAACCACCTGCAGTGTTGTTCCACACCAGCAACACCACCTTGCTCCCTGAACAAACCACAGCAAGCTGTGTGCCAGAGGGTAATTTGCTTTCTCTTCCCAAGGAGAGGAAAAAAAAAAAAGACGTTCAGAGAGCACAATTCTCAGACGCACTGGGATGTACACAGCAACGTGGTTTCTGCTCAAGGTCGTTCCAGGCAGGAGCTGCAAGCTCAGACCCAGACACATGCAGGAACATGTGAAAAATGTAAACAGCCTCAACACCACGATTTTGTTTTAACCTCTGTAGAGGTCAAGTTATCCCTCGGCGCTGCTTTTGTGAAAACAATCCTCCTGCAGCCCGACACTGCGCTGTGTTACACTGACCCAACAGCCGTAACCTAACGTACCAAACACATCTGCAGTGAGAATCACCTCGGGAGAGGATGGCAATGTTATTTAAAACATTAATGCTACCCTGAGATCATCTCAGATTTACCCAAACAGATTTGCTAGCAGATCTGCTCGAGGTACCTAATGGTGGAGGTTGCCATGGGAACACGGTACAACTACACACTTTGCCATGACAACCAGGCCTCCCTGGAATACTAATGAGTGCCCATGGCAACGGGAAGCTAAAGACAAGATGTCTGGAGACCAAATATTTCATGTATCATTTATAACAAAAGCTATAAATATATTTGTACGCTTCCTAGGCGAGATTCGACGGGTTTTGGTACCCTGCAAAAACGCCACATATGGGGCAACGCTGCAAAGTGTAAAAATGATGTGTATAAATGGAAAACCCTGTTTTCAAGGCAACGCTGTGGCTGAAGTTCAGTTCCACAAACAACAGCAGCAATGTCTGTAGTCGACACGCCCCAAGTGTGCACTGCCTGGCACGTGGCACACGACTGCCAGCCCACGGTGGAGCAGCTGCCTGCACACAACCTGCTTTGTCCGTGCTGTGTCCACCAAAAGGGTGCTCCCTACCCAGCCCAGAATCCCGTACCCAGCGCAGAATCCCGTACCCAGCATGGTTCTGCCCTCCATATGGCAGCTACTGCAGCTCGTGTTGTGAAGGCAGCAGAAAAGCATTGCCTTGGTATTTCAGAAAAGGCTCATGGCAAGGGATCCTTGTCACTTCACAGGAATGTTCCAGCAACTCAGCCCGTGAGCAGTGTTTTTGCATTTATTTGTTTACAGAAGAACGATGCACTGTAGCAAGTTACACATCGGAACAAAATGTTGGTATTAAAAGTGATAAAAATCATCAGTTAAGTGGCATCTGGTGGCTTTTTTAAGTGCTCTCTCTACAGATGAATTTCAGAACACTTTCTAGATATTTTACACAGATTATCAAAGTCTAGGACATTTTCAGGCATCCTGCCAGCAACTTCCTATCATTTAAAAAGGAGATGCCACCAGCTGGAAAGCCAGTGCAGCTTGTCCCAAAAGCACTCTATGTGATAAACCACATCAAGACACAGCAAAATTTTAGGTCCCAGGGATCACAAGTGCCAGGATTCAGCAGTGCAGAAACCAAAAGTAATAAATCCTATCTAAGATATTTCCTCATGTCTTATTATTTGGTTTTATTAGGTTATAAAAGTTTATTAGGTTGTAAGTCTCCTTGCATGGAGCTCCTTCTCAAAAATACAAAAAACGGGAAAGCATTAGTAAGCATAAGATTTATTTTTCTTCCCTCCCTCAACATCCATGATCTGTGATATGTATTTATTAACCACCTTCCAGGTGTAAATAGATCAGCTGCTGCATTTCCTGAGCGACAGAGCACGGAGGGCAGCAATAAGGGATAAAGAACTGTTCTTTGTGTGAGATATTTCCCAACAGTCCCATGGCTGCAGAGCTGCTCAGGTGCCAGATCCCCACTGCTTTTGACTACAGCAATTGATACTTTCCCTGTGGCAAAAACCCCAATCCCCCTGTCCCTTCAGCAGATCTCCTCAAGCCTGGAAGAGGCAGCCCCACACCAGACAGGAATTTCCTGGCCTAGATCAGATGCATCAGCTACACTCACCCATCTCCTCACCTACTGACAGCTTCGAGAGGCCAGAAAGAACCTCGAGTACAAACACTGAGGAACCCCATGAGTGAGGGCACAAAACAAGGTCTGCACCACTGAGAGTTTTCTCACAGCTGTAACCCAAACAAAGCCATTCTCCAGTTTGCTGCAGGAATGTCAAAACCAGGTGAGCTGTGAAGAGTTCTACCCATGGAAGTGGTGGAATCCCAGGAGGTAGTTAAAAGGTGTGCAGATGTGGCACTTCGGGACACGGTTTAGTGGTGGACTTGACGATCTTAAGGATCTTTTCCAGCTTAAATTACTCTATGATTCTATGACTACTTCAGAGGCCAAAGTGCTACAGAACAGAAATATCTCAGTAGCAGTTCAGCCCAGCACATGAGACTACCTCGGACTAATCCCTGGCAAATCCCTCTTCTGCTTCCAAATGCTGCTGGCTGCGGCCACAACGTTCTGAACACACACACACACACACACACAATATTAAACCAACACCGTCACATCCAGAGTTACCAGCTTAGTGCAAGCACTGGCCACGATCCCATTAAAAGTTTTCAGTCAATTGCAATTCAGTGTTAATTGGCATGTTTGGAGAGACCTGAGGAGAAGGTGTGGGACAAAACAGCAACACAACATGCAGGCCATGGGCCTTGGCACTAAATTTAAGATCTAGTCACTCTAAATAGTATCCAAGGAAAAAAAAAACAACCCATATTATCAGGATAAATTAGCACTTTTGTTTCATAAACTTCAGTCGATACAGATTAAGTCACAAACAAGAAGAGAAGGAAGGCAAGCTGCTTTTTTAAGCAGTCTATCATAGTGCAGATCAACACATTCAGCAAACAAACATAGCCCATAGTGAACCTTCAAGCAACAAAGTTTCCCAAAGAGGAGCAGAACTTGCATTACTTTTGTGATAAAACACATCGTTACTCTACAAAATTTGTCTTCTTGAATCTAACCTGTTTGCACGGGATTGATTCCAATTATTAATTTTCAACTATTTCAATTCCTTTAAATGCCACAGAGCCCAATACACAGCCCAGCTTTTCTTCAGCCAGCACTGAGATCCAGTTTTAACAGGAGCTGACTACAAAGACAGGAAAAGCACATTTGCATTAAATTTCAAGATTACACAACAGCCTATCTAAGCATGCGTGGCAAAGACTACTCTTTTATTCTAACCCTATTTTTCCATGAGTATTTTGGGTTGTGGTTTGTTGGTTTGGGTATTTTTTCCCCAAGCTGTTATTTTTCACTCTCTCTCTTGCACTCCTCTTTCTTTGGGACTGCTTTATATTATGTCAGGGGACACGACAGGTAGTTCAACAGTATCTCCTACCAAGAAAAATACAGAATTTAATTGATCTGTGCTCAGCAGTGGCAATTACTACTTAGGAAAAAAAAAAAAAAGCTGGGATAGACACTGAGTGATGAACGCAGTGTCAATGGATAAACTGTCCCAAGACAAATCAGTAATTTCAGCATGTCAGGGACTGAAGGCCTGGTTGCATATCTGCATTTTCCTTCCTCCCAGCAGTAAATGCAGCAATATGCACACAGAAGAGCGGTGTTTCCTGTGTGGAATATGCACACTGGGACCGCAGGCATCTCCGCATCACTCTGAAAAATACAAGGACCCATCTTACACAGGCAGGACTGGCAGCGTGGCCAATGATGGCAGCCAGGCAAGCAAGGCAAGTTAAGAACAGCAACAAGATGCCATTTCCCAAATAAACCAAATGAATTCCTCCCTACTAAACTGACAATTAAAAAGGTTTCGTCTCCTGGAAAATATGGGAAGTCCCATAAGTCCTAGCTAAGAAATACACATTAAGATCCACCCCAGTCAGTTTGGGTTATTAGAGCCTTAAATCCTCTTAATCCTTCCCATGCTATTGCTTATTTTGTGTTTCCTTGTGAAAAAAAATCAACACCTTTCTGCATGGTTTTTTTGAAATCCCTTTTCTCAGTTAATATACTTAGCTTGCAATAACCTCTCGCTTCCCCCCTCGGCCCCCCACACTACAGATATTGAATAGCTGTGTTACTTCAGGGAGCAGTCATAAACGTGAATGATGGCACTTGAACCTGCTAAACTGATTAAATGCTGAAAGGAAGGATCAATTACCAGAGAAAGGCAAGCTGGGGAGCCATACATAACACACTGCAGACAGAACAAAGAGCTCCTACTGCCCCGACTTAGCACAATCTGTAGAGCAAAAAAGAAAGGAAAAGCATTTAGAAATGCTTTCTTCGTTGCAGCTTAGGCTATCCACCTTCCACCAGGACAGCCAGGCAAGAGCAACACGCACTCACACACTGAACTTCTCCGAAGAAAGAGGCGGAGAAAGGAACTACATGTTTGGGCAGAGGCAGATGTGCTTGGTTCTCTGCAATGTTTCACTCAGCACCTGTCTATCCACCAGGACATTAAAACCTGTTAGTGATGCGTTTCAGATAAAAAGCATTCACTTCCAAGCATCCTCGTTTAAATGCGTACACAGGAAAGCACAGGAGGTGACACAAAGCTACAGCCTTTCCGAGCACAGAGTTGCCCCGTTCAGCAAAGCACTTCCAGGTTATACATGGGAACAGCCCTCAAAAGAAAGGCTTTAAACCAGAACAGCAATCTCATTACTTTTTTTGACAAGATGTTCTGTTAAAACAACAGCCAGTATAAAAAGCATAACCTTTCTGAGCAGGACCAAAAAAACAAACACACACCCACAGGAAAAAAAAAAAAAAACCAAAACAACAAACCCAACACAAAATCTGTCACGACCCAAAGGGAATTTCCTGACAGTGTAACAGCCTGATGTGACTCGATAGCTTTTAGGAACAAAACCGTGCCCCCCACCCCGAACTACTCGGTATAAACACCTCAAATAGGCTCGTTTAAAACAAGATACGCATCTAAACCACGTAAGAGTCCGAAATGGAAAAACACGGTGGGGCACACGATGCCGCACCTGCAGGAGCCCCCGGGGCGTCTCGGCGCGCTCGGGTGGCCACAAGCGCGGGGTCTCGGTGCCATCTGGTGGCCACAAGCGCGGGGTCTCGGTGCCATCTGGTGGCCACTCGCACCGCTGCTGCCGGCCCCGCTCCCGCGGGCACCGCCTGGGCTGGTTCCCAAAGAGCTGGGAAGCCACCGGGCAGAGGCGAAAGGCTCTGCCTCCTCACCGGGACCTCTNAAACGCCTGTTCCCAAAGAGCTGGGAAGCCTTTCGCCTCTGCCTCCTCACCGGGACCTCTTTCCACACGCCTCTCCAGGCTTGCTCAGGATTTCGGTAGTACAAAGCTCTGCCCAAGTGTGGCGATGACAATGGCTTATTGCTCACTGCTGTGCCTACTGTTTTCACTTCTTCAGTGAATGAATTCTTCTTTCCCCTACGCTTTTCATTCACTTCCCAACTCTACCAGCTTCAGAGCCATTATGTAGCTATAAGCTCCAGCAATAAACCGAAGAGGTGTTATCTTTTATTAAACTGACTGATACAGGTGGGAGAAGAGAAAAGCAGAAAGTCATTTCGCACAATAAAAACCTTGTGCAGTTTCCTCTCTTCCTGACAGATTATAAAAGCCAAAGGTTATGCAAGTTTATATGACACCTCTTCTTTTTATATCTTGAAATTGCTACTGCTAAAACACTTCCACTGGAATTACTAACACCACCCACCTACAACAGCTCCAGGACTCTGGCTCCTTTTGCTTTTTCTTAGTGTATGTCACCCAGCTCCAGGAAATTTGTTTTGAGGTGAGCATCTGGCATTGCCATCACACAGAGAGGAAAGTCTGCAGTGCAACATCCCATAAGATGAGCGATATTTAACAAAATTACAACTGCCCACTGACACTCTGAGAGCGACGCCGTGGCGTTTGTAACACTTGGCCACAGACACCAGGGAGTGGGAGTGGGAAGTGTGCACTGGCAACTCCAATTCAGAGCCTTGCAGGGAGGCACAGAGGGGGATCTTCTTCAAAATGACTAAGAATGGAACGAGTTTGTAGCACAACGCTGCATATGCTTGATGAATAAGTTGTAAAATAGTCACAGGCAGAGGGAGAAACAGTGAAGCCAGGACTCGAAGGATACACTTGAATTTGGTCACTCCTGTTTCTAGTGTTTTCTTTCAGATCCACCAAATCCTGACAAAGGTGATGAGTCGTGCATGTATTTTTGATCTCTCAAAAGCAGTGAACTGTTCACAGAAAGCTGAATGTCTTGCAGGAAAAAGAATGCTTGAAATAAAGCGATAAGTGTAACTAATAACTGGGACATAGTGCCCAGACTGTATTCCAGTATTTGTCTGGAAACAGATAGATACACATCTCTGTAGCCATGCTGCTTGACCTGAATCAGTGAAACGTGGCAAAATAATACCAAACAATGATTGCTGGGAAGAGTGATAGAATGGGTGATTGCTTCTAGCAAATATGCAGGAAATGAAAGTACCTTCCTTGCTCCACTCCCAAAAATGGTCTGAGTACACAGAGCAACACTTAGAGGAAGCACTTAAGCAGCAACAATGGTAACAGGACACTCCGACACTGACAGCAGGCATAGAAAGACACAGAGGTGAAAATGTTGTGAAGGAATAAAAGAAGGAATAAAGCTTGATTTCTGGCAAGTAAGGGAGAGTTACCAGTGTAATTCACAAAAGAAAATTCAGATCTCTACAGGAAAAAAAAAACCACCTTACCTTTATCCAGGCATTATTATAAACTAAGTAAGGAGTAAAAAGCCCTGAACACAGCTGTGGTAAGCACATCTTGCTGTCCCACACAGGCCCTGGCAATGCAGGGCAGCACAAAGCTTTAAGAGCAGCCCATAATTACACCTGTTCTCCCTCACTGGCCTGTGCTCTGAGAAGCCTTGTGCCTTTCAGAAAGCACCAGGCCTACAGCATCGACTGAAAGCTTGCACGTGTGCTGAAATCCTGTCATTTTGGTTTGCATCGAGCCTTACTGCACGCCTGCAGAAAGGTGAAAGAACAGAGGCACTGCGAGGCTGCTGCTGCTGAGCAGCACTGACTTAACACACCAAACAACTGTAACTGCAAATGTTCGTGTTTCTTTAGAGAAAATAGAGCTCCACTCATACTCCTGCTGGAGGGGAAAGCCACACATATGGCGCAAGAGCCATCACACCCAGCAGCTGTTGGATGTTCCCCAGTTTTGACATGAATTCTGAGCCTGCTAAGCCATTTAAAGCTCTTGGTCATCATCAGAGTGTGACAAGCCTATCCAGAGACCTTCCCATGATTTTGAGAAAACATGTCTTCCAACTGAAAAATGGCAGGAAAGACTGAAGTCAACATGTTTTAACTACACTATTGAAAGACTACAAATGAAACACCCTCTCTCATCACCTTTGTTGTTTCCACGTCCACACCCCACCCCCAATAAAGTCAATGGTAAATCACCACTGGCAAAAGAATTAAACAAGTAAATTTACTAATTTAGTCAGGCCACCTAGGGACGACTGACTGACTGCTTTCAGTGAAGGTTAAAAATATAACACCTGGGGTCATTATGCAGCAAGCTTTGTTGCTGTGATCGTGCAGCACATACCAGACAGTGGGACAGAACTGAATGTCTAAAAGCACAAGGACAGGTGATGAATATTAATACCTTAAGATCAATTCACATCCCTCCTATTGTAAAAGTGTTCTTGCTGGTTGCCATTCTCCAAGACCCTTCTCATTTCTAAGTCACATCCTATAAGACTCTGCTCTGCAACATAATTATTCTCTCAAATATGTTTTTAAACTACAAACCCCGTTCAGTGCAGACCACAGGCTGGTGTGATCACCCTTGAAGTACTAATTTTGAAGCATCATGAAGTCTAAAACCAAAATTTCCTGCCCTGATGTCTCATGGTTCACTAAATAAACATCGTGTTACTGCACTGCACGTGGAGAACACCGTACTTGCTATTGGTGTTGCCATCAGAGTTGGAAGCATGAAAATATAAGCTTAGCAACACAGCCACCATTTCCTGCTACTGACATTTGTATTGCTGCTAGTCACAAGTATTAAACATCCCAAGTTTTTCATTAACTAATTGAGTTGTATATTTTCTTCATATTTTCTCAGTGGGCAGGATCCTAGAGGATCTAATGAGAAATCTCCTGTACTGGAAAAAAATCTTTAGTGAAGTTTCCATGCATTTATTAATGTCCTTCTCTCTAGGAGAAAATAAAAAAGCGTCAATCACCACATGAACAAATTTCCTGCAGAGAACTGTGATGTAATCTGTGGTGCTGATGTACAAGCAAATGCTTGTGAGTGTTTGGAAAATAACTTCAAAATGCAGGAGTTAAACAGCACTTCTAGCAAAAGTAAGTTCTCTGGGTAACACTATCATTGATGCAATTTGTGGCCCTTACAAGACAGGAATATGAATTGACACATATTGTGCATATCAGGATTAAGCTCAGTCATGACTGTTATGAAAAGTGAACTTTTTTTTTTATTTCAGAATTCTAAGGGCCTTCTTATACTAAAACAACAAACTTCTGTTTTGCAATGGCATTGTGGAACAACAGCTAACCTCCAGGCTGATAATCAAGACACTGAAGGATCGCTGACATTTGGAGGTTTGGGAAACTGGAAGAGAGATGCAGTTCCATGAAGAACTGCTGTCAGAAGTGAGAGCACCAGAGAAACCACCACCACCACCAGATATTCATGCAGTCACTTCTTTAATCAAATTCCTTAGCATGTTTGAACAACAAAAACCAATTCTATAAAAGAGTTACATTTGGGAACTAGACTAAGATCTAAATATATCCCTAAATCTATAGGTCAGGCTTCACATACAGGATATGAGTAGAGTACCAAGAGCAGTTTATTTATTAATTTTCTGCTTATAAAAAGTAACATGCAAAGCAGAAAACACAATCTGCAAAGCTAATTCAAATCCTACCAAAAAGGGGCACAGA
>VZTA01001302.1:0-36094 GCA_013398855.1 Mohoua ochrocephala
TAAGATTTTCATGCTTGACGTTTGATTTAGCGTCAAACCACGACAGTATGTTATTAAGAAACAGGGCTAGCTGAGGTCAAGCTGAGGCCGGAGTGCCCATTAAGAATACACACTTCTGTGTCCTTATTGAAGTTTAGGGTTTTAGTAAAAATAGGAGTGTTTTCCTTTTAGAGCACTCATTTCAGATAGCTTTGTTTACTTTAATAAAATACCCCACATCTTTCGCAATGTTTAAAATAACTAGAAGCTGCCAGAAGTGGAAAACCACTATATTGTGGGTTCAGGAGGAACTGTTGTGCTTTTTTTCCCACATACTTAAAAAATAATGCAAACTCATAACTACTTTTGTTATAAGCCAGAAGCTGTGTGGAGGTTCCTGCAGACGCTCGAGGGCCTAAACAGCCTATAGAAATCAGTCCCACCTCCTCTTTTACAGCCAAGTACTCAGTTCAGCTGAGCCTGTGACAGCTGAGCCTGGAGCTGCAGAGGAAGTGTCACCCTTCACTGCTTCACCAGGCTCCAGTGGACAATTCTGGGTGAAGTCTGAGCTTCCCGGCCACTGTGGGTAACACACATCAGATGAAGCAGGAATCGCCACCGCCTGTTACTGCCCACCACCTCACCAGTAACCTCACAGGGCACTCAGCTTTTAGACCTGCAGATCTAAAGGCAACTTTTTGCAAATTACAAAGGCTTTGAGCATCAAGTGACATTCAGTTAATGTGAAAGGCCTTGGTTCCAGCAGGAAGTTTGAGATGGGCCAGTGAGCACTGATCTGTTGAGGTTTCACCATTTCCAGGGTGAGGCCCTGCACCTCCCCACAGGCCTTGCCCGCAGCCATCCCAGGGCAGGTGGCTGTCTGTGCCATGAGGATTCAGCAAGGCCTGCCCCAGATCCTGTTTGATACTGACAATTCCCAACACAGGATTAATAAACAGCTGGTAACATTGTGACATAAGACTAGGGCAAGATGGAGCAGTGAAATAAAAACCAGAGGAACTTTGACAGAGTCCTCCTGGTGCGCTCTTAAATCCTCATTGTAATATCCCCTTTCCTATGAAAATCCTGGTGTCAGTGACTGGACAAAATCAGACAAACTCACCAGGAGCAATAATAGCCAGCACTGCAGGAGGCACAGATTATATGGCCAGCCAAAATGCGCACATTTCCTCCTCTTAATTTTCTATCACCCTTTCTCTGACAATTCCCTTCATTTATTAGCAGTTCAAAAGTGTGTTCCACTACTACAATTTAATTTGCTTTTGACTAAGCAAGCAGGCAATGCTAAGGAGATGAGAAAACATGGGGTAACACAATAGAAAGCATTAAGATACCTTATTTGCTCCCCCAAAAGAACTGCATGATGCAACTGAAAACACTTAGCAAGTGGAAGCCAACAAGAAAAGCTGGGCAAATACAGATTTCTAACTTCTTGAAACTAAATCCCTGTAAAGAAAATTCCTATTCTCTCTCAGCACCATATACTTCTGATTGCATCAAAATGCATTAAAATAACAATGCTTTACCCTAAGCTGACCAAGCTTGGGAAATGATTTGCAGGGTGAAAGCTGTACTTCACTTGCTGGAGACTACGTAAGTACCAGGCTGCATCAGTTACTCACAGTGCCATGCTTTCTCCAACACAAGCCTATACTGATTGCAACACTTTTATGAAGACAGAACAGTCAAAAATAGTGTTTTGACCTTAAGATTATGGACTTTATGCATCACAGCAAAACCATTAACACCTAACACCAGTTGGAACAATTTTTAAAATAAGTATTCTATTCCCTAATTCACGTAGCAAACTTGCCTCTTTTTTAGAGCTAGCATTTAAAACTTGTGGATCTTTCAAAGCAGAAGGTCATTACTCAGAAGCACGTAAGAGCTTCCTTAAAACACTATGCTCTGTTACAGAAATACCTTAATAAATATTAAAGAAAGTGCCTGAAAACCAAAGATTACTGACCCATTTGAGCACAAGAGCTACAGCCTTCTGTAACAAAGGATTTGGGATACTTGAGCACAATGATGAGTCACACATAGTGGGAAGACTTAAAAAAAAAAATCAGTTATACAGAGACCAGCACTTCTGCCCACCTGGAAGATACTTTTTTTTACATTCCAAATCCACTTTAAATTCACACATTTGAAAATGGTTTCCAAGATCTGGAGACAACATTACAGAGCTGTTTAAAATAAAAAGCTGTTTAAAAACACTTGTGGACAGCAACGAAAAACGCAGTAAGGAGGATCTCAATTTCTACACAAATGCATTTGCTAACAAAATTTATGCTTTCTATTTTGAGGCTATTGCAATTTATAACCCCACCTCATAGCTCAAAAATCATTTCCATAAGTGTAAAGACATAATAGATCTCCTTAAAAGAAGAGGATGATCACACTGCTTAACATGATGCCAGAAGTAAGGATTTTACTTTCAACTCCAGAATTGTTGTGCCCTTTACATCACATGCAGGAGGATGTGACAACACATGCAGTTCTCGGTCCAAAGTTCAGGGATTGATCCTGGGTGAGCACCTGTCAGGCAATGAGCTCTGCTGAGGGCAAACTTCTGTGCTAGAGAAACACGAGCAAGGTGTGTGATGCATCAAAATCTCCTCAGCCAAGAGGAACAGCAAACTTCCATGGCTGCTGTGCGAAGGCAGAAAGCTCCATACGCTCCCAGAGCTGCATGAGGCAGCTTTTCCTGTACACGTGCAAGGTACCACCAGATTCCAGAAACAAATTAGCCAGACAGTGGCTGCCAGATACTACAGCCATGGATTCCCTTTGTTGAGAGCATAGAAACATACAGTGTTGGAGAATCACTGCTGGAGTCAGTTCAAACAGCCCTGTGCAGACTGAGCTCAGGCTGAGCCCCATCTCACTTATGGGGACAGCCCTGTGGTGCACCTTAAGGAGCCAAACCAGCTCACGTGTCTCTAGCTGTCTTTTTGTACCTCAGGACCAGGGACTAAGGGGCCTGAACTCTGAGAAAAAGGTTTTCCTTTACACCACAGGGCCTGAAAGACTTCATTTTTTCAGAAGATCGCCTTTGAGCTCTGTATCCCACACCTCTATCAGCTCTAAAATATTGGAGCAAGTCCAGAGAAGGGACACCAAGTTGATTAGAGGGCTGGAGCACCTCTCCTGTGAGGAAAGGCTGAAAGAATTGGGACTGTTCAGCCTTGAAAAGAGAAGGCTTTGGGATGACCTAAGTGCAGCCTTCCAGTACCTGAAGGGAGCTGACAAGAAAGACTATTTATAAAAGCATGGAGTGACAGAAAAGGGGGAATGGCTTCACACTGACAGAGAGGAGGTTTAGATTGGATACTAGGAAAAAAATCTTTACTGGGAGGGTGGCGAGGCACTAGAACAAGTTGTCCAGAGACGCTGTTGATGCCCCATCCCTGGAAGAGTTCAAGGCCAGGTTGGACAGGATGTGGAGCAACCTGGTCTAGCAGAAGGTGTCCCCGCCCATAAGCAGAGGGGGTTGGAACTACATGGTCTTTAAGGTCCCTTCCAACCCAAATAGTTCTGTGATTCTATGGTTCTAAGAGATCAACAGAGCAAGCACCAACAATCTTGTAGGATCCAATTCTACTTATTTCTAGTTTACACCCAAATGCCAAGTACATCCTTAACACATGCAGGCTGTGGCTGACAATAGGACCTCTTAAAAGTAGGCAGTGCCCATACTGAGAAAAGGCATTGATCCTTGAACAGTTTATATCTCGATATAGACAAACAGAAGAGAGAAAGGGAAACTCCAGTTGTTCCTATGTATGATGCAGTCTTTCTGTAGTAAACAAACAACTTGTCCTTTAGCAGCAGTGCAGAATATGCTCAGATGTAAGTTATACAACAGGGAAGTTATCTGTGTTTGTTCTTCCATAACCTGACTCCCATTTCCCAGCTGTTCCTCTATTGCCTGCTCCCTGCCTCTGATTTTTGAGGATTTTAGGTGGACTCATTTTCAAAAATATTTAAAAACTGTGTTGTATTGTGCTATTGTGCCAATTTTTTTTTAAAGATTATGAATTGAGGCTAAGTAAGATAAAATGCCTTGCCTGAAAACAAGCACAGGCTCTATGGTACATCAGGAAAGCACATGGAAGATTTTTGGAGTTTTAATCTGAGCTCTAGTGACAGAATCATTGCTCCTGCTTAGCTAAGGGCGGCAGTCTTTATATGCAGTAAACAGATCATATGGGCCATAGGCCTGAAGTTTATCTTAAGCTCCTTTAAAAGCACTGCTCATTATTCAAAGGAAAATGTGTGACCTTTGTGACATCTCTCTGGAAGGAGCTTTCATGTCTGCTGCTCTGAGTTGATTAGAAGACCTGGTATTTTGGATGCAAACTAAGAAATCCCAGTGCTTTGCTGCTTCTTAGTCTAAGGCATTAAGAAATAGATTTCTCTGGGTTTTGTAGGAATTGGGGAAATACATGAAAACAGGAGATGAGCAATGAGCAATGGACTAGCAGGGAGCTTTGTCTGGCCCCTCCTTCCACTTCTCTTTTCAGATGCTGAAGGACACTCTTCAGCTCCATAATGATCAGAAAACAATGACTGGAGATTAAAGGCGGTAACAGCCAAACTAGAGGTGTGGAAGGAATGAAAACCTTGCTCAGTTACCTATTGCATATGGACAGCCACTCCTTATTCCACCTTTCTTTCTGGGCACACAGTAGGGCATTTCGCTGAACAGCACCTTCTCCACCAAAAAGAAAGCACACCTACTGCCTCATCGGACTGGCCATGGCATGGTATGTTTTCTCTTTCCTGCTGGATGAGGACCCAACTGAGTAAGGAGAGAGAATGTCAGGTGACATACATCCTGTACACATACTCTCTCCTTTGGGAGATGGTCTCCTCAGTTCTAAGTGTGTTTCAGGGAAGATATTCTAAGACTATGGGAACAGGACTGGGTTTTATCTTCCAAACAAAAGGAGATTCCCTATCCAGTGATGACATCACTGGATATCAGAAGAATACAACTGTACTCTATTAATAAAACTACACCTATCACTTGCACTTCTCTATGCCCACCTGGCCAGTGCTCTATGTCTTCCTAAAGAGGCATATTGTTACCAGACCTGGCTCGGTCAAAACAACCACAGTGACCTAAACAGCACAACTCTAGCCTCTATCAGAAGAGCGTGGCCTTAAAGCATAAACTAGTTTAGGTAGAACTCAAAATTTGATCATCAGTACAATACTTGTTTACGGCAACAGGACTGTCAGTACTTCTGGAAACTGAAAGACACGTGAACTGAACTTCTTTGAGGTAAATCAGACAGTATCGGCCTTTACCAAGGTTTCATTCCTTCAAGCCCCTTGCATCCACATGTTTAGTGCCAATTTTCTTGTAGCCTCTTAATACTGAGCTGGAGCATTTCCCAGAAAACATATGCCATGTGAAGTAGCTCACCCCTACAAACCAATTAAAACAGTTTTTGAAATGAATTGCCTCTTGGCTGAGCATATTTTTTAAAGCTGTATTTTGCTCTCCTTATTGACTGTCATGGTCTTTTATGCCCTTGCAAGACCCCAGTCATGGGGGCATTCACTCAAAATTGCTTGAGAGAACCTACAGTCTTCCCTCTTTTGGCCAAAGAGACCACAGGCATGTGCTCCAAGCTGTGCCACATCCCAATTTAATGATGGAGATATTGGGAGACAAGAATCAAAGTTGAGACAGAGAAGTTCAAAGGCCTTTTACCAACGATTAAGTGTAGTCTGACTTACAAAGGCAGACCTACAACATGCTGCTCTTCACTCAGGGAAAAAAAAAGACATCTGATAGGAGAAGCTGCCACCAATATAACATTACCTAAAATGTGTGTCTGAATTCTGTAGAGACATATGGTGTCCCAGCAACAGGCTCCACCAGAAGTAAATATGGACACAACTCATCTTGAACATGTGTGACAGTGGGGCCATAAAGTCTGAGAAACCAAACACAGAATTAATCTCCTGTAACCCAGTATATGTCCTCAGTGTCACAAAATAATCGATTTGCCTCAATTAGGCTATATCCTCCTGCCGTCACGCAACCTCTACTTGGCAACTGCGTAGTTGGGTGAAAACAACCCCTTACGTATCAGTAATTAGTAGATAAAATTTTGCCATATTCTAGTTTTTCAATAGCTTGCTCTGTAAAGTTAGCCAGGGTATTTTCAATTCAGATGGATATATGAGATGGTATACTTTACTCATCACTTCACTACTAATATCTTGAAAAGATCAAGAGGATTTAACCTATTAGCCCAAACCTCAAAAAAAGTGAAACAAATGCCAAAATAAAGACCAAGCACATTCTTAGTATGAAAGTAACTGTTTAACACAAGAAAAGAATACTACAAAACAATTTATTGTATTTATATGTGCAGTTGTAATAAATTTGATTCAGCTTTTTTCAGTTGTTAACAGCCTATGAAGAAGCAGTCTCGCTAATGCTACTTCACAAGGCTGTTTTAATGCTAAGAGACTAATGGGTGATTAGATGCCTTGAGGGGTTGGAAAAGGGGACCTATTCTTTTCGGTAAACTGCATGTTGTGAGTTACTTGTTCCAATCTTGTTATTCCTAAGAAAAATAAGGTAACTAGTTGAAATAAACAAACAATCCACCCTAATCTTACCAGTTACAGAAAAAAAAAACCAACTTGCAAAAGATATTTTATTACTGGAACTAAAAACTGAACTACACTACACAAGAGGCAAAATCTTGCATGATGAGGGCTAGCATGTGTTTTGGCTTCCAGAGGTGATAAACTCAGAGCCGCCAGGGCCCAAAAGGCGTATTTCCTACTGCAGCACATGCATGCACAAACAGTAACTGCCTTTAAAGGGCAACTATGGCCTCACCTCTGAGAATGAGACGTGCATCCCTACTAGAAGTTGCTTCCATAACATTACTCTTTCCTATGGATCATTAAAAGTACCAGCTCATGGAAAATCATCTCCAAAAGTGACACAGGCAATTTAACAGGAAACCATCCTCAACCAGCAACAGCTAAAGAAGCTCACAAGGGAGTGAGAGGGAGATATTCACTGTGGCCTGCCCTACAAATGCTATGAGCTCAAAACTTGCACCTAATTTTCAGCCTTCCCCCAACAGCTGAAAAGGTACCCAAATGGTAAATAATAATTTCTAACATGTTCTGAAATACTGAAACACACACAAGGAAGCCAAAAGCCATCCCCAAAGTCTACACCATTTTGACTGCATATGCTTTAATGTACTATTTTCAACCAGTCAATAAAACCACACAAATTTATTTGAACAGAGAAATTAAAGCATTTCAGTGTAAATTTAATTTTTAAGGTTGAGCCTACATAGTCATGTGTTGCTATTAAACCACTTGTAAGTAATAATTTATTTTAAAGGGTCTTTTTGGTGTTTTCCCCCACCATTCTTACCTTTAACATTCAGCTAGGTCCATCGCAATTTCTGTCTAAGTATTTGTTATAATAATGTAAATATGTGAATTAAAGCACCTTAATTTGTATACATAGAGCACGCACTCAAACACCTCTGTATTCACACCCAACTACACCTTAACCTCAGCTGGTTAATAATGTATGGATTATTACACTAATTTACTCCGCTGAAGATGATCAACCAAGGAACAGACATCCCCAGCAAAATGCTGAGAGCTTTTCAGATTTAAGGGTTGTATTACAGTACTATCTGTGGCAGTCATGAGCACTTTAGAGGAAATGGCAGTTTGGAAACTAAAGCAAGCCAAAGTTCTCCCACCTCAATTTAAGTGAATAATTAGAAGGTGAATTTTAGTCATTAATATTAAACAGTAGATTGTCCCATCCTGACAACATTATTAATGTCACTTTTCAGCATAATGCCAGCCTCTGGCAAAAGACTCTGCGGTGACAATTCCAATTAACTTTCCTCATCTTTATCTCACCTGTCACCTGTTAAAAAATGCATGTTTACTCCATCTTCTCCCTGAACAAGACTGACTGCAGTTGAGGTGAAGTGGTGTTCTAAGTCAAGTAGGTCATGCCATCTAAGCTCCACTTTGTACAAGTCACTTTGCATGTTGTTTGAGCTGGCATCTGACATGCCCTCCTCCCCAGCTGCCAGGCCAAGCTGCCTTGCACCCTGCAGACAGCCTGCCTCTCCTTCCCTTAGCAGTGGGAGGGAACACTAAGAGCCATTGTCTTCACCTGCAAACCTCAGCAGAAAAGGCCCCCACTAGCAGGAGCAGCCTTTCTCATGTCCAGTGCACTTTCTTTGCTGATCAAAACAAGTCCTTAGGGGACCAATCCAAAACCCACCGAAGCTGATGAAAGTTCTCACCTGAGTTTCAGCAGGCTTTGAACCATGTTCTCTTGTCAGTATCACACATTTCTCACAAGTAACACAGAGAGAAGAGGGGGAGAATCTGTTTTATGCAATCCTGTGTTCCCCTGCCCTTAAGAAAAGGGTAGTCAGAAGGATCATTCTGTTACATCACGAGTGTTTAGGACCCAAGAGGTGGTTCCAGGAGTCCATCCCAAGCTGGTTTACAGCTGTGGTGCACAGTGCAATGGCAGCTACCAGCTGAAGAGACACAGTGGCAACATGGTATATGTCCTCACAGAAAGCATCTGCTTCCATCCCGGATGCTGTCATGCAGAGGCAGTTGTAGCTGAGTCTTTGCCACTGTGAACATCACCTCCAGTCCCTCCCCCTTTGCCAGAGAGTGAGTTCTCGCCCAAAAGAGAACTCATATGTCAAACCTGAAACCACATAAACCAGCACATCCAAGTGACAGGATACCACATAGGTGTCACATAACATCCCAATCTCTACAGACCTAAGACCCAGATTGACTGAGAAGGGATGTGGTCCCAGAGTGAAGAAAACTTCAGTCTTTCTTGGGCATACAACAAAGAAAGTGCACACTTGTTTAATTATCCATAGCCCCTTAATACACCTGTAGGTCAAATGGTACAGGTTTTGCATGCGGACAACCTTTAAGAGCTGACTGCACACAAACACACACACAAGTTTACGGCAAGATTAGGTGATTCAACAAAGGGGAAAGTGAAATTATGTATTAAAGTGCTAAGATCAGTTGTTAGATCTCAGCTTTCTGATGGAGTGTAGAGAAAAGTAATGGGAAGTTCATTGCCCTGAGTCCAGGAGCATTTCTCTTTTTGGGGCCTTCAGTATCAACAACTGGGTCTTTATTAGGCCAGGAAACAACTCAACCCAGGTCTTCTGATAGCTCTGTCTTGGCATAATCAAACAGGATTCAAGTACCCACAGGAGTTTCATATAACATATGCTGTACAGTGAACCTTTGGCCCTAACAGCAAGTTTTGCATATGATGACTTTTAAGCAGTTAAAATGTTCATTTCTGGTGTTTTAAATACCACAATAAAAGCATTTGCCATTTCTGCTTATACAAGCAAATGCTAGGCTAGCGCCCTGCCATGCTACAGACTACAGGGTTTTGTTTGCTGCAAAAACCAAAGCACTGTCATTTAGCTCTTTGCACTTATCCCATCCACAGCACATTCTAACAGCAATGCCTTCAACTTGTGAATCCTTTTGCATGATCTAGGTCCACTCCTGACAAGTGACTGACCTAGTCACCCCCGTTTCAAGTGAATATAAGATATGTACAGGCTTTACATAAATATACCAATTCCTATAGTTTAGGTATCTACCTCATAGCCTCCAGATACATGTTTTCCACATGTTTTCTAGGTAAGAAAAGGTAATGTAGTCAGGTGTGAGAACAGGAATTAAATTACTCATTCCAAATTAAAGAGCAATCAGTGGAAGATCTAGGAAAAAACTGCCTTCATGCAAGCAATTTTGTCTACCAGCATCTAGAGAACTCGAGCACTGTAGAGCTGCCCCATCACATAAGCCACTTAATGTTTATGGATTGCTTCTTCATCTCCAACCTTCTCCTCTCTCCCTTGCCAGAAACTGCAACTGATACCAGGTAAGCAAGGATCACCAGCTGCATGACTGGAGCCTAAAAAGACAAAAACCAAACCTGAAACACTAAGGTGGGGAAAACCCTAAAGGCAAGACAACCCAAGCAGTACTCAGCAAACATGCAATTGCACCTATTTCTGCAGGCACCAAGGAGATATGGCAGCAGGCTCCCATAGCAGTACTAACAAAAACATGCTGCAAGCTCTGGGAACAGCTGTCTTCTCAACCCATACATTTTACTTATACAGTACAATGTGCTGGAGGGTGGAAAAAAAGTCAAGACTTTAACCTGAGGGTGTTTATTTGCTCCAATCTATTCCTTTACCCTTTTAGGGTAGCAATTGTTCCATTGCTTTGAGCTTAAAAATCACAGCCAGTGAAGTGATATATTTTCCTAAGTGCAATTGTGTTGTGTCTCAGTGTCCCCACACCAGTTTCCCAACTCTCAAATTCTTTTATTCAGTGTGCCTAATCATCTACAGTTACTCACGTTTTCTTTTACAAGGCCCAAACACCTTGTAGTTGCTCCTTAGTTTTGCTTAAGTGACAATGGAGCAACTCCACAGTCCTTCCTCCTCCCATCCTAAATGCAAACAGTGCTCAGGGTGGTTAGGGCAGGAGGAATGAACATTCATTTTCTACAAATTGTTACTCACTGCAACAGAACAATACCAAAGCCACACAGGTGGCCAGTCTCAACAGGAATTCAAAACAGAACAGGATCTTTCTCTTCCCCTCCTCCCTCTGCCACTTTTTTTGGTTGATTAGGTTGGGGTTTTTTTAAGTTTTGCAGATAGATGCTTCCCCTCCAAGCAGCAAGGGACCCCTGACACAGTGTAGCTGTGACCACAAACATCCAAAAGGAAATAATCTCTTGGCCATTCCCTTGCTGATATTGCCAACTGCCACCACTACTGACTCAACAGCCTAGGCACAGCACTCCATAACAATAACCCCTTTAGGATATATTAAGAATGGATTTATGCAGTGCTTACTGGGGCACTTCAAACCTTTTGTGGAAGCTCAACAGATGTCAAAGGGACAAAGACTAGAAACAGCCAAAAAGAGACCAGTACATTTCTGCAAAGACCTTAACATTCATTTGTCTATTAACTCATTCATGTACCAACCACCTCCCAACTTTCAACTCTGGTGAAAGAAGCAAGGTCCTGAGAGTGTTGTTGTATTTCTCATCCCAGAGGACTCGCCCCTCCCTCTTATCCTATCAGCACAGAAACCTTTTTGCGATAGAAAGAGCTAACACTCCATTCAATTTTTAGTTCACAGATGTGCACTGGCAAGTGACAGTGTTAAGCACCCAAGGACAATTCAATTGTCTCTGCACAACCACAGGGCTACCTGCAGCCCTCAGGAACGCGACAGTAAGAGGACACTTCCAACAGCTACAGGAGAACCCTGAACTTGCCTGGGCTTAACCTCTGTCTGAAGACAACAAACACCTTCAGAAATCTTCCAGAAAATTCCTGCTTTCTTGCAAGTATTAAAAATCGCATGACAGGTTGTCAAAGGGAAGAATGTCACTAGGGCACTTCAGTGCTTGCAACCTTTTAAAAAGCCTTCATTGTTGACGTTGAGAACACTTAGAAAGAACAGGTCAATAAAACATGAACTGCAGAGTGACTCCTATTCCCATTCACATGCAGTGCTGCAGGTCTCTTGCAGCTGCTGCATGTAACTGGATCTGGAGTTGGTCCAGAGATACTAAGACCTTCAGTCTGGTCCATATTGTCATGCAGACAGTGGAACCAACCATCAGCACTTGAATCACTATCACTTCCTGACAGCAGGTAAGCAGACTGACTGGGATATGAACTGGCACAACAATGTCTACAGTGCATTACACATTTGCCATTACATTTTTATCACTCTTAGCCCACTTGAAAACTCCTTCAAACCTCTTAACTCTTGTTAACAAATTTTTTATAGAGTTCCCTGAAGCATCCTCAGAACACCCAACATTTGCTCTCCTTGAAACCCTCCTTTTTTCTCCCCCTCCTAATATAAAAAAATCATAACATGTATTTTGGCTTTCAATGTTTAATGCTCCAGCTATTGTTTAGATGGCTACTGTCTTTTGTTTAAAGCAAAGAACCCTATTAAAGTTCTGTGATTAATCAGGATGATAAATGCTGCAGTGAGGCCCCTGCTATCAATCACGTTTCTTGCGCAGAAAAGCACTCATGCCAAAACAGGGGGAAAAGGCTCATTTACAACTAACGTAATAAGATTATTTTCTGTTAAGAAAAGTGGCTGCCTCTTTATTCAACAATGAATGCAGACTGACTAGCAGTTTAGAGACCTAGTAAGATATGGTTAAAGATGATAAAACAAAGTTACCCTGTGTGAAATAGGACAGATGGCAGCCACACAATAGCCATCAAGTCTATTTAAACAGATAAGTAGTTTTCCTATGCCCAGCCCAGCTCTAGACATGCTGATTCAAAGTCTGGCTCTTGTCCCATGGAGCCCTCTAACCTGAAACAGGTGCAGAGGTCATGGGGTTTCCTTCCATGCTTTCATTTAGCAATTCACCCATTCTCTCCATCAAGCTCAACATAAGCAGAGCCTGGGACAGATGCTCCTGCCCAGCAGTGATAAGCCACCCCTCTGTGCCTCGCAAACACATGTTTCAGACCCAGGGACAAAACAGCGCAGCTCTGGGAAAGGCAGAGGTACATTGTGTTGGAAATGTGGCAGGCAGCCTGGCAAGCCTAGCATTTCACTGGGGTTCTGAGACAAGCTGCCATGGACAGTAGAGGGCCAAAAAAAAAAGCCCATTTCACTTCAGAGATACAGACTTTCTGCACAGACAGAATCAGTGACAGATACAGGGCAAAAGGACCAGAAAACCAGTGTCAGCTGGGGTAGCCAGAGCCAGTGGGCTGCAGTGAATTTTGAGTGACATGGATCAGTGAAAGACTTAATTCCACCAAGCAGCCAAGGGGCTCAGATACAAGGCCAATTCTGCTGTGGGGGAGCATTTAACCAAGAGCAAAAGCTGATGATGAGCCTGACAAACCAACAGCCAGAGACAACTGAAAAACAGCAGCGGACACATTGGAGGGGCTAGTGAGAGACAGTCAGAGACACCTCAGCAAGTTTCTGTGATGTCTGATGGGCCCTTCCCCTACAGACGCTGTAAGACTGAGGCTTTTAATATTGCAAGGATTACTTCAATCCGTAGGCTTAACCTTCCTACAGCAAACCTGCAGAGACAGAGTGCCACTGTCTTTGTGCTGCCAGGCGGCCCATCGGCCGCAGCCCTACCAGTCAGCATTTCAGGCATGGCCAGCAGCTACAGCTCCCTGTGAGGGTCCCTGCTTCCCACCTGACTGACATCTTGCACTACTTCATCTTTATAGATAACCAACTCCTGACGATCTCTGCAAACAGGATTGTTGGGAAATGAAAATTAGTTCAGTTCTCATAAACATTCATGGCTGTAAATCCTCAAAAGCCTTTTTAAGCTTTGTCATAACATGACTTTTTCACGACACAGTTTATTATACAACTATTTCTTTCTCTTGTTTTAAGAAGAAAGGAGCAAAATTGCAAGAAAGCCTATTAGCACCATAACATGAATCCAAAGGTGGTAACATATTTTTGACAGAATGCACGTGAACAGTTTGGGCCTTTCATTACATTTAGTAAACTATTCAAACAGAAATACATGTGGAAAGGAGATGCTCACATCGGGGATCATCCTTCACTGCAAGCCTTGTCTAAGGTTTTTCAAGTCAACAGTCAATTCCATAGTTGCTACACTAGGCCCAGTAAGACAATTTTTAAAATTATTTTATCAATTTTAGCTCAGTAATAATATTTCTGAACACCTAAATAACCTTTCTGCCTGACAAGATACAAACAATCATCTCCCCCCTCTGACAGATGTAGAAAGTTTAAAAAAAAAAAACCACCCTAAAACATCCCAAACACTGGGGTTTTATAAACTGGGTGAAATTCTGGGTGAGTGAAAGGGTACTCTATTTTCTTCCCCTCCTAACACCATGGTTTTACAGTCCACATTTCTGTACTATATTTGATTATGCACATATATACACACAGGACAAATTCATATTTGGTTACAGGAAGAAGCTTATTTGTTCCAGGAACTAGTTTGTCCACAGTACTTCATTGCAACAGATCTCATAAAAATATTTCTAACTCCAGCACTCCTTCATTGATATTAGATAGAAGAGTTTGTTTTGGTGTTTCTCATGCCCATTTGGATGCTGCAGAAAGGAATTTTATAGGTCACAACAGCGTTATTACAAGGGCTACTTGTAATAAAGAGAGCTCCGGAAAATGCAGACACAAACACTAACAAAATTTAGGTGAACATGTGGACACAGATGCAATGATTTGACTGTATCCCCATTTGTTCATCTCACTGCTTTTCTCCACTGTTAATGATAGGTTGATATTTTAGGGGGAAAATCACAAATATTTTTCAAAGCCATTCACCATGGCTGAATACTTATGCTTGGCCTGCTGGGCTCAGATTAACCTTTAACATATGAAGAACAATAACAACAAAAAAGTTTTGGGTTGCACAGACAAGAAGTATTTTGTTGCACAGTCGCAGTCACATCAAATCACTATCCAAAAGGTAACTGAGGTGGCTTTGGTGCTCGAGACATCTCTGAAGCAGAACCACAGTCATCTACCAAGTTGCCTATAAAGGATATTGCAATAGCCCTAAGCCTCCGTGAGCCCTGTTTCAAACATAGCAGCAGAAGTTAGAGGAATTTTTCCTCCAGATCTCATTACAACTGAGAGAGGAAAAAATAAACATGAACTTCAGCGAAAGGCACAGATGTGTCCCTCCTGCTCACGCAGGAGGGCTGGAGTCCCAGTGCCAGCATGACAGCTGACAGCAGGAGCAGTGGCCTTCACACGCGGTGAAGAACATCACCAGCACACAGACAGCAGAATCAGGAGGCATTTCTTTGGTCATATGCAGACCCTCTTGCCCAAAGACATCCACGTCCAACTCATGCAGGCAAACCACAGCAATATGGCTGTGCAGAGCCCTCGGCCTGGAGGGTCCTGACCTGCACCTGGGCTGCCAAGCACATATGCCCAGGAGCAGGAACTGTTAGATTCAACACACCCTTCTGCTCTTGTTCCCTCCATTCAATACGTTAAATAAGATTAAACATCCTGCTTTTCCTACAGACACACAAAACAACAAATGACAGCACACAAAAAAAGGTAGGCTTTAGGCTTTGCTCAATCTGTAAATATCATTCTGAGGCAAAAGTTACAGGACAACAACACTGAAAATAACAGGACTTCATCGCAATAACAATATACCCACTCAAACACTCCCAAGAATCCAACCTAGCCAGTTCAATGTACTAAGGGCCATCCCACCACATTGAACTAATAGGTTTATGAAAATCAAAATTTCTGATTACTCTGCTCTTACACCCACCCATCCACTCCAAGAGTTGCAAAACACAACACTAAGGGGACACAGCAGAATAAATGGGAACCAAGAGATGTGCAACAGTTTAGAATGACAGTGCCAGGCAACCACAGAGAACTCTGCCTTGGTTTTGTTTGTTTGTTCTCTTTTCTTTTGATTTTGTTCTTTGGGGATTTTTATTCTTTAGTGAGTTCTTTCAGGGAGTTATTTATGGTTTGCAAACTACGAGCTGCACGGATGCGTTACTTGTGTCATGGAGCACAAGATGGATGTTCCATCTCTTTTGCTCTATAATTAATCACTGAAGTGCTCAAGTTTCCCCCGGTAACGCACACATCGTTTTTAAAGTTTTTACGCACGCTGGCTAGTATACAATTGTAAAACTACTTTTAGTAGTTGTATATATCAGTCTTGAATTCACCTTTTCATAATTACTTCCAAAAGTGTTTGCTGAGAGACATTTTTACTAATGGACACTAAATACCACGAACCTAAGAGTAAGCACATTAATTTAGACCCTCAAGGGCATTCTGTGTACGTTGCAGGGAAGGTTGTCGCAGTTAGTGAGTTCTGCCCATGCCTCACTCTGCCCTTACAAGTATTGCTGTTATTTTTACTTATTATGTAACACCATCACTACAAATAATGGCACCAATTCTTACTTCAATGATTGTTGATATGCTTAGCTGTACTTCAGCCATACTTCATGGCAACTTTCCAAAAAAAGGACTCAATTCTCCTAGGCACTGCACATCCACCCAAGGAGAAACCAAGCTTCTGCTCAAGGGCAGCTCTGAGTACAGTGAGTCCACAGCACCACGTGCTGAGAGTACAAACCTCTGTGGACCCCAGTGAGTTCTGGAAAGAGATGTAGGCCCTTTTTATATATGCACAGGACTATAGGATGAGGGGGGATCACAGAATTTTAAATCTCAGCTTTCTATCTTCTCTGAGGGCATTCAGCACATTACTGAGGTCCTCAATTTGTAGCTTTAACTTCGATTTTATTATGCCTATAAAAAAATATCAGTGCCATCTTGACTCATTCTTTGGCTTCTGATGTTCCTTCAGTTTTATCATCCTGCTGCTAAACCCAAGAAAAGATTACTCAAATGCTGTCTTGTCCTTTAGAGATTCAGAGATACATGTAGGAGCTGCTCACTGGCTCTAGCAGAGTATGTATTATGAGTGAGGAGCTCACTGCACATTCAACTGCACCTTGTTTCACTTAGAAGTGAAGTAGGTGTGTTTCCAATTTCCTATAAATTTTAAAAAGACACAGGATCAACGGTCAGACTACACTCGACTTTGCCGGAATCCTGGGGAAGCCACTGGAGCAGAATGTCATTGGGTCAGGAATCTGTCCTCACTGGATAGCTGACCCTGAGATTGGCTGAGCACCTCTGTGAATGGCCAGGATTACACCCGGCTGTAGCTCCAGGATGAGGCCTGGCAACATAGACTTGCTGGCATACACTCAAAATGCAGTAACAACTAAGCCCAGATTTAATATGCATTTATCAATACAGGTATCAGCTATCTTGATTTATCATAAACTTGGTTTACACCTCATTGTCAACATAGAGGAGTCTAATGCCAATTCATCCGCCAGGCCACCATAATCCCATCAAAAAGTGCTGAGAAGGGTTTTGGATCAATGCAAGTAAATCCACCCTTAAAAAGATTTCAGTTAAACTGTTGCAGCTGTGGAAATCCTAAAGCAGACAGTTCTGTCCTAAATTTTGAAACGTTAGTGGGTTTGTCCCTTCTCTAACCCCAGCCAGAGACAACTTCAGGTAGACTATGACTGCAGACAGGGCTTTTATACCTCTGATTGCAGACAGAGACAAAGGCAAGCTGGAGCTACCAGCGAGCTTGTTTTCTGGTGTGCTCAGGGCTGGATACCAGGGAAGAACAATGCAGCAGTGCTGAATCCCAATAGGGCAGGCTGGTTTCCAGGGCTAGAGTGCCCAAAGGCAGAGCCTGATCAATCTCCATGTTGTTACAGCCCTGTGTTTTCCACTCCTGCTGCCCTTTCTCCATGATACCTCAGCCTCAAGTATTTTAAAAAATAGGTTGGGGATGTAGAGAATCCACAGTGGCAAGAGAGACTTCTAAGCCTGTGACACTCCAAATCAACTACTGACATCTTATATTGCAAATTATCAGCTCAGAAATGCCAGTGAAAACCCTCCCAATGCTCAGAGAAGATGTGAAATACAGTTGCAAGAGAGCAGCAGTCCCTCGCAGTGCTGCCAGTGCAGTGCTGCCAGAAGCACGGGTGGGGCCTGAGAACACACTGACCAACACTACAGCCCAGCAGCACACGGATGTACGGGCAGGTGAACAGTGCTCCTGGCACTACAGAGCAGGAACAATTAGGGGCTTTCTCCAGAGCAAAAATGAGACACCAGTTCAGCAGAATCTCCTCTCTGCTGTACTACCTACACTTGGACTGTACTTACATTTGGCAGTGATTTGTCAAGGAACTTTTCACAGAGACTTGTTGTGACTTTGTTTCCACATCTGTACCTCAAACACCGGAAATAGGTGTTCGAGGTTGTGCAAGTCCCCACAGCTGCCCCATGTATCTTTTTCTCCCCAGCCAAATTCAGGGCTATGAATTCTACCATAAGATCAAGCTTCTCAGAATCAAATGCTACTATGCTGAGGAGCAGCAGAGTGCTCAGGTCCCTTTGGGCATGTGGAAGGAAGCAACTTGGGAACCACAGAGACAGAGGCAACTGGATGATACAGGGAGTTTTATCCTGTTACTTAATACACACACCTCTGATCTTTCCCCCACTACTCTACTCCTGTCTCCAGCAGTCATGAACCCCTTCCCCTTGACAATGAAAAAGCTAAAGAAAGGCACCTCCTTACACGTGACTCATTTTCTTTTAGCCAATTAAGGCATACATTTGCATTTTTAAGGGAAAATATACACACCAAATAAGAAAAAGTAGAGATAAATGCAGTTTACTAACCATATACACTAAAAAAATCACCTTATCACAAGAACCGGGATGACTCAGGAAATAAATGCGAATAGCTTCTGTGATTTAGCACCGACTGACACCCAATGTATTAAAATAAATTTCCCATGATTTCTCGCAAGCTCCATGCTAATGCACTCCATAAAAGGTCAGTGAAAATAGCAGCAGTGCATAGCTATCTAGAGGCATCACTTGGTGGCAAATAATGGAATGAATTGTCCCCTGACCAGGATGGGGAAAGGAAGTTAATCTGCACCTCCAGCCTTTCGGGGAATGTTCCAGGGTTGTAAAGCATGAATCAGCAGCATTGCTGCTATAGAGGTTTTTTCCTAGCATGCTACTGGCAGCACAGACTCTGCCTTTCCCTGCTTTGGTATGCCAGCTCAGTGTCCCTCAGGAAACAGCCATTCTTTTGTATGAAATGGGACAGATTAATTGATTGCTATTTATTCATTAACATCTTAAATGTCATCACTGACCTCTATGATCACAATGTAATTCCATACAGCAAAGAAGAAGAAAGAGTTAAGTTGATGGGTGAAGCTGGGAGAAATCAAGTCTTAGTAAATGTATTTTAACCTTTTTATTGTTACTGCTACTGCAGTAATGCCACAAACACCTTTGTTACTGCAGCCAAGACAAAACCCACCATACTTAGTCTCATGACCAAATTTCGCAGCTTCCTGTAACCAATTATCTCAATCATTTTGCAAGCTGATGAATACTCCTCCAGAGAAATACATTGGCATTTCTTTGTCTGTTTTGGAGACAAAGAAAATAAGGAAGAGAAAGAGGACACAAACTTTTGGGAATTAACCCGGCAGTTTACAGCCGTTCACAGGCACCATGGGCCTGCACCTAATCAGGTGCACCTTCTTCCTCCAGTTGAGGCCATGTCAGCTCAGCTCCCGGTCCAGTTCATCCTCCATTGGATTCTTGTGCTTTGATGATTACTTTCTTGACAGGTTACACAGGGCCCTTTTGAACATTACTGAACCAAACTTCTGCTGTCTAACTATCCCTAGCTTTTAATATTTAAATATAGCTTGACATAGAATTAAAGACAGAAACTTCTTTTCTTCCTAGAAATGAAAAACAAAAATAGAATGAATCCTTCCTTTGAATGAAGGAAGCACTGCCATAACCTCACCACCTTCCAGACAGGAAGCCTCTGACCTTCCAGACAGAAGCACATGCACACAATGGCCAGTCAGCAGCCAGAGCAGCTCTAGAGCATGCCATGTCCTGCCCAGCTGGCAGCACATGGCCACACAGAAACTGGGATAGTGGAAGCTGTGGCAAGGGAGAAGAGGACACAAGATGCAAACCCATGTGAAAGAACTTTCATCAGGATATATTAGCTCCAGTCTTAGCCACTGAAAACCAGTTTTATGCAGATCATGTTCTCCGCAGCTAGTAACTTTTGAGTCCCTTGACCAATTTCAGCCTGTTTTGTTATAGAGGTAGCTCCCTTCCTACAAGTCCCATGACAACTGACATTCAAGAAGAAAAGCAGACCCTGCAAGTGACCCTGCTCACATTGCAGCTGAAAGAAAAGTCATAATATAGGACCCTTATTTGCCACCAAACTATTTGCCTAGGAGACAGTCTTTCTAATCAGTAACACAGGAGGAAAATCTTCACTGAGAATTGTTCATCAAGCACAAGACATAAATCAAAGTCAGCACCATTCATTCCAATGCTCAAACCACTACATGTTTCATGTAATCATAGGACAAGACAACATTGGTACTGGTGATCTAACCCTAACTCCAGCAAACAAACCAAGGATGTTGAGACCCAGCCTAGAACAGCCATCAAGCAAATGGCCTCCTTACCTCCTCTGAGAGGGTCATTACGAGCGGGGTTAAAAAACAGATTATGATCTCAGGGCAGGGGCAGACATGGAGGCCCAAGTTCACTCCTGAAGCTGCTCCCCACAGGTGAGCCCTGGGGATGAACTGACACCACATGTTCCTTCTGGATGCCTTTGGCGCGTTTGGTCACCATGTCATGTTAATTGAAGGTGAGTGCCAAACATCACGTCATCCTGGGTATATGCCTTGGAGCCCACAAACTGTAAGCCAGCGCACCTCATTGCCACTGCACACTCTGGCTTCTGATGCCTTTTTGTATCAGCTAACAAAATGCTTTTCTTTTGATATTCCAAGCCAACTTATGCTACCCCTGTGGCCACAGGATTTTTAAGAACTGTCAATCTAGAATTAATTCTCTTCTTACAGCCTAAGTGCCCCTTACCTCTTCATCAAGAAAATGAGATTGTTTGAAATAATTTCCATTTTTGCCAGTATAACATCTCATTTTCTTCTTTGTAGCCTGAAGGAACGATTTGTAACATGAATCCTAAAAACCAAGATAAAAGGAGGAGGCTAAAATGACTGCTAAATTAGATGTATAAGACATGTATATGTACTTTTATATGTAGTAAAAAAATCCAGTCTCCACCAACTCTGATTTAATAACAAATAGCTGATGCCTTTTCTTCGTTTTTAGGATACCAAAGAGGACTGATAAGATGCTGTGCACAGGAGATGAGACATTCCCAAAGCAGATGAAAATCTGCTGGGATCTGAAGGCATCACGTTGTCAACAAATTAGACTCCTTATCCACCGATACTATAAAAACTAGGCAGTTCTACTTGTCTGCTAACAATGCCATCATTTCTATTTGTGAGAGATCCTTCCTTTCCCCTTCTCCAATGCTGCAGCAAAACCTTGGATTCTGACATCAAGCCCAGCAAGCAATATTAGTCCTTGACACAGAATTTGCAAAACATTAACGAAATCAGAATGAGACTGCAGTTTGGCTTGTTGCCTTGGACAATGGAAGTGAAATTAAAAGTAGAGGGAAGAGAAGGGACTTGCTCTTAGCTAAAATCAAATCGCTGAATGCATTTTTCACAAATTAAAGCATTTTATACACTATTTATTACAGACTTTTCTATTTCAATGAGTCTAGTGATAACTGATACCAGGAGGAAACAGTATTAAAAGCAGCTAAGATAAACTAGCAAGAATTCCTTTCAAGAATTTTATGTAGCCAGGAAAATCTATTAGGTAAAAAGCCTTCTGCCAAAGACAGAAAAACTACAAGGGCCAAGAGAATGGAAAGATGTATAGAAGAGGAAAACAAAGAATAGAATTGTATGTAAGAAAATAGGAGAGAGAATATCTTGAAAAATTCACAATGCTTTCCCTCAGAAAACAGCATCTATCAACCAGTCCTAGAAATTAATTTCAATGACATTGATTATTCATCACCTTTCTGAGGCATGTTTTGCTGTTAGCAGTGGCCCACACCTTTGCCAGTGCTCAGCTTCTGGCTTGGGATTCCTGCCTGTCTGGGGACCCACAATGGCCATTTCAGGAGTCCAGGCTTTCTCACACAGTGAAACATAACTGCCTTTCCAGAAAAATGTCTGTGGGTTTTTTTTAAGGTTTTAAAAGGCCCCCTAAAACTTCAGACTAAAGACACAAGCATATTTTGATTGCACACATTCCCTCTAGGTCTAAATGCAGAGTTTAAGAAGTATGATCACCTGTACGACACCATAACAGAGAAGAACATCATAAAGTCTGGTTTGGTAGGTGTTGAGTGAGAACTGGCACCTAAGAAGTTAATTCAAGATGGATATCCCTTTTCCTCTCTCCAGCAAGGTGAAGGGAGCAGATTTTCAATCCTCCTAGTTTTTTGGTTTGGTTTGGTTTGGTTTTTTGACCACAGTCCTCACTGCAAATCAATGAAATCTGTATTCCTTAGCTACCTGACACACCGGGAAGTCCAACACAAAGTAACTTAGAGATTTTATTCTGCAACATTTTATCTCCCTCTTTCCTTTACAGGGGCAAGGGCTTAAAGTAACCACAGCCAAAAGCTACTAGGGGAGGAGGACAATAAACTGCTACTCCCGGGAATTAGCCATGACATTGTCAAAAAAACCCAGCTTGTTTTCCTCCTTTTGATACACAGACATAATTTCTGAAGTGCCAGTGGCGTGTCAAAAACCCATCAGACAGATGCTCACCCAGCACTGACAGGCTGCTGGAACTATGAGCTTCGTGAGCTGCTTTCCTGTGAGAGATTGTACCTGCTCAGAAAAAGCCTGCGAGTTTAACCCTGTCCTTGCTGATGCTAAGATCAGTATTAGGACCCCAAATGTAGTATGACAGGAGGCAGCTTGCACCCTCGCTATACTAACACAAGACAATAGACAAGCATCTGGGTTTGTATCTTGCCCTTTGGTAGCTGCAGCTGAAAGGACTAATTAGTTACCCAGAGCATATGCTTACACATCAAAAATAACTGTACAGTGCCTGGCACAACAATTTGAAAATCTCTGCAAAGCTGATAAAACAAAACAAAAAAACCCCAACTACTGTTTAAATCAAAAAGGTAAAACAAAATAACAAAGAGCAAGCCGCACCCAGTACCACATTCGTTCCCACATTTAAAGAGAGGTGTCTTACCTTTTCGATCTTTGAACAAGAAGATTCCAATCAGTATGCTGCGTCCAAGACTATACACTGAAGAATCTGCCAATACAAAACAAAGGAAGGGGCAAAAAACCCCTGAAAACACCTAATTTTTGCTGAAAAGCAGTTTTTAGCTATGAGAAAAGTTTTTCTTCTATGATACAAAGACAAAAATGCATAAATATATCCATACGGTCATCTGTGTATGAAGGTGTGTCTGCAGATAACACACATTATGCATGCATCAATGTATTTATAAACAAATCCACAGAAGTTTATTACCTATTCATTTGAATTCATCCAGTGTGCACTGCTACAGATTTTAATCTACAGCAGACAAAATCCAAAAAGCTTCAGCATAAAGGTATAACTCTTTCAAATTCTCAACAAGCAAAGAAAGCTGACATTTTTTAAATAAAATCATTACCAGCTCATATGCTGCCATACCACAAAAGCCTATCCTTAAATAACTGCTGCATAATCATTCTCCCGGAGTGTTGTTATCCATCGGCTCGCTGCCTATCTCCAGACAGACGCAGTCTGCAAGCCACCAGCTTCTATCTACCATGTGTACGCCAGGAAAAGGAAAACTGCAAATTAGAAAAAGTCCCCGCAGCGGTGAAAAGGAAAAGAGGGTGAGTGGGAGAGGAAGAGGGAGTTCACTGGCCACAGAAATTTCGAGAACGATGACAAGCCAGCCAGCTCCGCCATCATCCACTTACAATAGGATGCTGCACCTCGCGGCTGCTGAAGCAGTTTGTCAAGGGGTTGCTGGTATCAAATGCCTGACAGGCATTTTAATTGCATCCAACCAAGTGTGTCCCCAGGAATCGGGCCTTTAATCCTATGAATATCATCAAATGGTTTCTTTTGTGCTGCTGCCAGACACACACAAGCCTGCACTGCACACAGGCAGCAGCGCACCCGGGTTCTGCCGTGATGCTGATCCAAATCCCAAAAAGGGTTTACGGACAGTATATGACAAAAAGGAGGTCTGGAGGGATTTAGTATTTTCTGCTTTATGGATCAAGAAGGCAATTCCTTTTCCCCTTTTATTTTTCTATCTAGTGCTTCTGTTCACATGGTGGAACCAGTTTGACTGTGCTATTATTCGAGCCTTGCATTTGCTTATTCACACCAAGGGGAAATAAAACCAGGGAAAATGCAGAAGTGCTGCAGGACTGTAGGGGCAAACGGGGACCCTTCAGGACTAATAAAAGAGTAGAATAGGGCTCACTGCACAGTTCAGCTCAAAACCAAGTTCTTTGTGAATTGAGGACCTTAGTTTTGCTGCCACTATTCAGTTGTTGTGTCTGCTTTGATCTCATCTCCCTATTCCAAGGCTTTCTTCAGGACAATATTAATCTCAGTAGGAAAAGGAACCTGTGAATTTGGAAATCATACAGTGTTCTGTGAGGATGTGGGGAGCTCAACAGCTCAGCTGTGGAGGGCTAGCAAAGAAGGGGTAGAGGAACATAAATGAATTTTTAAAAAGAGTATGAGAAAAATTAAAAGATGAACTGGTTTGTTTTCAAGCATTTTAAGTTTGTCGTGAAACAGCACACACAGCAAAGGAGCAGTCAGGACTAACCAATGAGCCCGGCACACTCTTAAGGACTGAAGACAAGCTTAATTTTCCCTGCACTCAGGACACAGAAGTCAACTAGGTTCACTTCCCAGCAGTAAGCTTGTGTTTCTTGGTCCCCGTGACAGCAGAGCACTTGACAGGGAAGGCTGTCAACAGGAAAATGAAACATCACCCTACCGCAAAGTTTGGGAGAGGTCCAACAAACCCCATTTACCTTCGAGTGGGCCAAGGGGCTTACAGGAAGGAGCAACAAATTTCCCATTGATTTCCAGGGGTTCTCTCCCAAAACCTGGGGGTAGCGGGCTGCAAAGGGAATCAATTCCCTTCTGCCTTCCCCCACAACCACAGGATGACTTCACACATCCATCAACCTTTGCATCAAACAGAAATTCCACCCTCACTGCTATAAACAGATCTTAGTAGCTTAAGAGCATCTGTCCTGAGCTGACAGTTTTTCCCCACTCTCTCAACCACCACAGCAGTGAGGAGGATGAGGAAATGGAGGAAGGTAGGTTGTATGGGACAAGGATGACAGTGGAGCAGGTACCACATGGCGGCAAAAAGGCCTTGTGGAAGAAATAGAAAAAAACGATCAAGAGTGGCACTAGCGCAACTCTTAGACCTTTCCTCTGAAAAGGAGGAAAAAGCCTCCTGTGACTCATGGGAAGGGGTGCCTGCTGCTGCCAAACCTCCCACTGCAGAGATCATTCTCTGCAGAAACCAAGGAAACCCTAATCCTGCCCTCATCTTCCTCAGCGCCACCATTTACCAGTTGGTGCTTGTTCACAGCACTGCTACGATCTCTCCCTCACTTCTACAGCTCCCCTTCACCAGCCACTCTTCCTCCAAAACAAGCAGGAGCTCTGGGAGGTCCCAGCAACAACATCATGGAGCTGGAATGGTAGAAGAAGAATAAGAAGTCCTGAAAACTGTCCTGTAATTTCTCTCAGAGGTTCCTAAAGGAACTCACATGGCTCACAAGGGACAGATACATATTGCCAGCCTGTGTCCTACACCCTAAGAGTCTAGGGACGAATCTTCAACCAGCCACCCAAATCACCTTCAGTCTGCCCATGCGAGCATTTCCAGAGACATCATCTGCTGAAACAGCCCATGGCAAATGGTTTCATCTTAAGATACTGCAAATAAAAACCATCTTAATCATCAAGTTTGTTCTGGCTGCCCTGCGATATATGTTTCCATACCTATAAAAATACTTCTGACAAGACAAAAGGCATAGGAGGAGACAGGGATGAAGAGCCTAATCCAGATAGATGCTGGAACACAGAGAACACTCAGCCCTGTCTGAGATTTAACTTCATGTTTTACCTGGCTTAGTCACAGAAGCAGGAAACTCTTCATATAAAATCAATGCACCCCAACACAGTGAAAATACAAATGTAAGGAAGTTGACAAGTCAAAGTCCTGGAAATAATTAAATTACATTTTCAGCACTGTACCTCTCAAAGAGGAGTAAAGACATTTACAATCTCAGTAAAGGAGGTGGTGAGACTGTAACTGAGGCCTGACCTAAACTTTTTTCATTATTGCATTCACACAAGATAATGAACTCAATTTCATTACTGTCCAGCTGTTCATACTGGGTCCCTCCGTGCAAGATGCTGGGCAAAACAGAAGACAGTTGCCATTATAACTTAGAAGAGCCAAAACCCTAAAGAGACAATAGCAGTGCTCTCTTCATTTCCAGGATAATGAGGAGGGTGGGGGGGAGGAAAGAACAATCACTGGTTTGGGCTTTCCCAAGGTCATACACAACCTCTGTTCCTAAACAAAGCAAGACAATTCCACAACCTCACCCTAAGATCCTTCTACCCAAATCACTGCTGAAGCCTTGCAACCAGGCTTTAACAAAGGACTTGTGGGTTGGTTGCTTCTTTTTTAGCAAAGACTGGATGAACATGCAATGCCTAAAATAGCTTCCAATATCATCAGGGATGTAGATTAAGAGGCATAAGTCTACTGAACAGGAACTGCACCACTCTGGTAAAAATAGGCCTGGAACAGGGAATTTTCTTTTTATTCACTATTGTCTTAGCACTTGAAACAATGCTGGGGATTTCTGCCTTCTGGAGAGCTTGAGAGGAGACAAATGCTTCACCAGACTCTCTAAATATTGTCTGCTCTTCTGCAGTAGTAATAAACATCAGACTATCTATTTTACCATCTATTTGAGGGAAAAACTTGCTTTTATTTTTTTTCCCCTTCTCAAGGCAGGGGAAAAACAAAATAGAAGAGCAGTAATAAATTCAAGAAAAGCCCATGCAGTTTAGCACGCTAGCTCTTTCACCAGGGCTATGTAGTGAGGAAGGCTATAAGGCTGGAGTCACTGTCTTCCTCTCTGTGGTCACTGAAAACAGAGAGGATGTATGTGGAACAGTTAGGGAAAAGCCACAGGCCCAGTTAGCAGCCTCTGTGGGTAACAAGGATTTCAAGGCAGGTTAGAGAGTTTCAGGATGCAGAGGGACCCCGGTTTTGGTTTTAGTCTTCTCCTCAAAGTACAAGCATGAAGGAGCTGATCTGCCCACCTCATGCAGCCAGTCCAGGGCCCTTTCAATCATATTATTTCCTTTACGCCAGTGGTGCCGCCAGCTTTGTATCCATAGCAGATTTCAACATCTTTACAGGACTCATCTGTCCTTCCTCCCAGGCTACCAATAAAACAGGCCTGTACCGGTGACATTACCCTTTCCCAGCATTCATCCAAAGTCATCCCCTCATGCTGACTATCGTGGCCAGCTCTCTTGCACCCACTGACACAGCAGCTGATACAACATGGGCTTCTGTGCGGCATGGTTATATAAAAGAGTCTTCAAATCCCAGGCATATTATGACCTCTCTTTCCCCTACTTCAGCTTATTTGTTTTAAACTTGTCAGATAGATACTTTCAGGCATGATCTCTCTTTTGTGAATCCTAGCTGACTCTCCTCGACTAAATAATCGATACGTGGAATATCTAGAAAGGGATTTTCTATTTCTCTCTGTGCCAACATGTCACTAAAATCAAGCTGGAAGAGGTAGGAAATTCAAATACTCCCAGGTCTGTTTTTCAGAACAACCAATACTGCACTTAACCCTTTGAAGCTACCAAATTATTTGGCTTTCTGAGGAAAACCTTAGTTTCTAGCTTAGGGACCAGTGAGAACAAAAGAATAAGAAAGCAAAATTCATTAAATGTGTTTGTTAGTCCCTAAACCTTGTATGTATATGTGGTAGAGATACTAGTAAAAGCTGCAACACAAGCTTTTGTATAGTTACCCCAAAACAAACCATCCCCTCCGTCCTGGGTACTGCATGTGGAGAACAGCTTGGTCTCACTGCTTGTTCAGCCTGCTGTTTCTGGGGTGCTCGTGTCACTGACAGCTAGGCAAAAAAAACCCACCCCAACCTCAAAATCCATCCACAGAGGAAAAGCAAAGAGATGAGTGAGTAATCACATCCCAAATTTTGACATGGCAGAAGCAAACCTCCATCTCAGAGAATCACTGAAACATTATAAAGACATCTGATGGGTCCCAACTGGTACAGCCTAAAAGTGCCTTGCGACTCTACTGCTCTTGGAAGGACATCTAAATTTTCAGTTGATTCCCTGTGTCCACAATATCAGAAGCAGTTGATAGCACCAACCCTCCAGTAGAAACCAATGCCATCTGAGAGTGCCATGACCTTCCACAAAGCCAGATCACTGCACTGCACACATCCAGGAACACAATAGCTTTGAAGGCTGCGAGACAGGCCTGTGCAGGCAACACTGCATTACTGGGAGGCTCAAAGATTATATGAGTGAACACACAGCCCTTGTCCTGATGGGTGTCCATGTGACCAGCTGTGCATCAGAGAGAAACACCAACTGTTCCTCCATCCTATCACACGGTTTATGACTAAGAAAATACTGCAGATAGAAACTGTACCACTGGTTCTCACCTTTTCTCTCTCCTGGCCTACCAGTGGGGTGATGAGTCAAGATAAAAACTTGCTTACTGTAAAATATCACAGCTACTGTAATAGCATTTATTAATATATCAGTTTGTACTTCACTTAATCAGGTAACCTAATGCTTTTAAATTGTCATGTCATAACTTGTAACAGAAGCCTTAGCTATTATTCTGGATTAAATTTATAGACAAAATATTCTAAACTAATGAATCATTAGTTGAAGCAGATTTTGCAAAACTTGCAATTAAAATATAAACAAAGCTGGCATGGCCTAAAGACATATAAAGCAGTAACTGAAATGCAAAATACATAAGTTTATCTGTTTGTCTAATCACAGGTTTTGGATAGTATTTCAATCCAAATACCATTTATATTTAGGAAAACATGTAAGCTTTTTTCAGTCAATAGGACATTGGCATATAGTTAATGCAGTATTGAAAACAGAGGTTTGCCTGAAATAGGTTGGTATCTGTTACCCCTTTCATTGAAAAGGTATTTGCTCCTTAACTTAAAGATCAATCTTTTCTCAGAAATATGTTCTCTAGCAGCTAAGTACTGCCTTCCTAAAAGCTGCCAGGTGATTATTTTCTCCTATCTACATACCTTCCTTCAAGAATTTTTTTCTTATTAACTTGGTTAGCTCAGCTAACTGCTGCTCCTCGGCAGCAAAACCAACCAGACAGGCCATTGAAATTGCAGTAACATGTAGTAACATGTAGCACAAGTGGTTTCAACAGCTTCTCACTTAGCAACACTTTATGTAAGGAAGGCAATCAGGCAGAAACCCATGGAAGAGCTCCCGGCAGCTGAGCCGTGTGGAGGGGAAGCAGCTTTGTCCTCACCTCAGAGGAGAGACAACAAAAGCAGCCTTATGAGAACGCTGCTGGCTGTCAGCCTGACCCACATGAGCTCAGATGTGGCACTGCCAGAATGATGCAACAGCTTATCCCCTCTTAACATGGGCAGCCAGGTCCTCTGCATACAGCTGAGCCTGTCCAATACTTGCCCTTCACCAACAGCAGATTTCCAGTAAAACCAACTGCGGTTAACAACCACTCTGACCTCTAAGACAAAGCCCTGCTAAAACCACCAGAAGACCTTCCTTGACTTGAGTGCACCTGGATCAGAATTTGTATTTATGCATGCTCTTGCAGCATTTCAGATAAAGGTAAGAAGGGCTGGCAGTGTGCACTGCACGTTACAGATACTGTCTTTGCAGAGGACCCCCTTGCAAGGGTTTCTTAATGGATTCTGACTATCATATTTACTGTGAAATGAACATAGCAGACACTGTAGGCTAATTCATTAGCTACTTATGATTGATTCTTGTTTTCATCACCATAAAAGCAGATTTCCTGGGGTTAGCACAATGATCCCAATTCCCTCTTTGCTTACACACATTTAAGTCAGCCACTGCTCCTACTGAATCCACAGCACTTACCACATCAAGACTAAAATGGGTTTAATGACTGGAGACTTGGATTAGATAACTTAAACATAGCCTTCATTCACCCTGGTCTCACAGTTCTGTCCACAATTATTCTTAACTGTTTGTACATGTAAATTACTTCCCTCATCTGAACCAGGTAGTTGCCCTGAGGGCGAAAGGCAGCAGCTGTTTTGCAGCACTCACACTGTCCATGAGCTCAGGGTACAAAGCGAAGGGTGCCACATCTAATCACTATCACCAGGGAGACTTTTGGGAAGAGTAATGTGATTACAGTCAAATCTGGTTTATCAGAATTGGGTGGAAAATATGAAACTCACTAGACAAAAGGGATTTTTGGATAAATGAAGGACCTCAGAACTTATCTCATATACCTCAAGGGACGTGACCTTCTTTTAGATGAAGTAATACTTTGATCAATGGCATTTTAGATGACAGGCCCAGACGGCAGCACTGCCAGTAAGTCAGGAAACTTCTCCTACTGCTTCAGTGACTGCCACCAGAATTCTTGCTACTATAAGCCATCCAGACACTGGTTTACACTGGTTTCAAAGGATGATACTGTTTAGCAGAGAAGTGATCCCACAGCAACTCTAGGGCACCAAGGAGAATATGATCTGGATTTAAAAGGGGGAAAAGGCAGAGGAGAGGATGAAGAGAGGAGTTGCCAGTCTTGGCTCCTCTACCATCCTACCTGAGTTTCTCTGGAAGACTTCCATTCAGTTTGGCAGGCTATAGAAGCACGAACAGCTCAAAAGATAAGGGTTTATGCTCTGAGCAAGGTTCTAGAGATACACATAACCAGAAAGAAAAGGCAGAATTAAGAGAGTTTAGCAGCTTTAACAACAAACTCTACAAGTATGTAGGAAGAATAAGCTAAGCTCTTTAAGAGCCTGAATATTCAAATAAAAATCAGGCAGAAAACACAGACAAATCCCATATAAATAAGGAAAAGCAAAACCATGGGAATATAATCAGAGAAGCTAAGGAACAAACTGAATTATGATTAGCCAGGAACATAAAAGGCAACAAAAGAAGAATCAATATGATCTGAAAAGCAGACAGGACAAGACATGGTTCAGCAGAGAGGCATAACAAAGATGATGCACAGAAGGCTACGACTCAACATACGCAACATCGTTCAATTTTCACAAGACCAACAGCGAGCAAATACTGCATATGATTGTTTTAAAAAGAAGCAGAACTTCAGGTTACAATAGGAAAGAGCAACTTAAGAAACACTCAAAACAAAGCAGATGCAGCATAGTGTGGATGCAGCATGTGTGGATCCTCCCTGACTCAAGAAGAGTATTTAAGACTTCAGAACAAACCAGACAAGAGTCTGCTTTATCTTCACAAACATCTTCCCAAACACCACACTCTCTTAAAAGGTCTCTTGAAAGGAAGCTATGGAAAATTAAAACCAATCAGTTAAATGCCATCTTTGCAAAGATTTTGGAAAAATAACAACCAAGTAGTTTACAAGTACCTCAATAACTACAGGGCAAGAGCACAACTTTAAAAATACTTCTGGCAATATCAGTTTGTCAGTAACAAATGCCAACAAACTCATCTCACCCCTCCTGATTTTGCATTTATAAAATTTGGGTTTCACCCCAAGTTAGGATGAGTTTGTCACAGGAAAGCATCTTCCAAAACCACGATCATTGCAGCATACTGCACAGCAGCTCCCAGATCTAAAAGCAGGAAACCAAGGGGAAAGAAAAAAAAGGACTGAACAGCATATTAAGAGACAAGGCCTCAAACGTATACCTAGACAAATCAGGAGTAAGTAGCTCGGCAGTAGTTTGACAGGAAAAGGCTTACTGTGGGCAAAAAAAGACAAATCACAGTTTTATTTATCCTAATGGGGATGCTGTCCCTAAAACACTGAGATAATTATTCCATTTTCTTTGGTGGTGGTGTCTCAGCTGGAGAAATGCCAAAATGTGGGGTTTGCACAGTAAGATAGATATTAGCAAACTGGGGAGAGTCCAGAGAAGCAAAAAGGAGTTTGGGAACAAGCATTCTTCTAATCTTTCCTTGTAAAGCACATGTTTTCAGATAGGTTTCTCTAAAGTACAGAAAACCCAAACAGTAATAAAAATCTTTCAGATAATATAATTTTTGAAGATAAAGCAAGAAAGCAATTACATTCTAAATCAATGGGGGGATGGGTGAGGGAGATCAAGGAGGGGGGAATAAAAGAGTAATTCACTGGGCTAATTAAAAGCAAATTTGTGTGTGTGTGTGCACGCGTGTGGTAATTAAAACCCCTGCTACTGAGGAAGGTTAAACTATTTATTTATGTATTTATTTTTATATAAAAAGCACCAAAAGCAGTGCCTAGATATGCTGGCATCCTCCTTGAAGAGAATAAGGATCCTGCTGTCCTGCAGGCATCTAGTTTCTCTAACTGGACAACTGGTACAGCCTCCAGCAAAACTCACCTGGCCACAGGACTGACTTACATTGCCTTCTGTCCATCCTTCCCAAGCCTAATGAGAATTGCTGGTGCAGAGTATAGCACTGCTCCCTCCACTCCTTTCTAATCTGAGCCAGCTGGAGCGCTGCGAATCTCAGCCTCAATCTGCCATTAAGGTCCAGAGAGCTGCAAAGCCTACAGCTTCTGGGACACTGGGGCTGGAAAAGGAATGCCAAGGGGAGCTCCTATAGGGTTCCCACTACATCAGCTCAGTCTCTCAGAGGACAAGGCCTGTAGCTCTTCCACGTGAATCCCACCTACTCCTCCCCTTTTTGCTGCTGGAGGACCTCTGTGGGGTGGAGAGGGCACCAAGGCTGGCCCCTGCCTCTCCACAATGCCACTGAGATTGTACTTTAGAATCTGGAGCCAACAGTTTTACTGGGTCTGTGACCTGCCATCCCCCAGACTTCCACCTGGTCCATAGTATGCGACTGGTTCAGATAATTGTCTGACCACTTATTAACACCCCAGTAGAGACTGCAAAACACAGATGTTCCCAGCATTTGCAAGAAGGCTCCCTACCTCATTTCAGAAGGTTTCAAAAATAAAATTAGTCTTTGGGGCACAATGGCTCCTATATTTGAACAAAAAACCCCAAGCAATGATGCAGAACCTGTGAGTGAGAAACCAGGAGAGCAGCACTATTAAGAAAGACTGCAGAAGGAACGAAGAGGAGAGAATAAATGGAATAACTAATACACATTTGCTCCAGGGTTCTCTCTGCACCAATTGGCAAAAAGAATACAACTAAATCATTAATAATTGAAGGAACTTGAAGACAAAGAGATTTTCATCCAACGTTAACGGGATGAAAGACGGCTGTAATGAGAATTCTCATGATAGTATCATTTGCGGAGAGACTGGGAAGGAGGGAGTTATATTTAAAAGAAATGGTTCCTTTGTAAGACAAGAGCAAGCATTCTCATTACTAATGCAGACAGACGCATCTGAAAGACCTTATTCAGCTGATGGTGTCACCGAACACCCTTCTGGACACAAGCTCTCCACTAACAATATTAAACAAGGATAGGAGACTGCTGTAACAAAATATAAAGTGTCACTTGTTTACTCTTTTTAGCTTCATAAATCATTTAAAGATGAATATTAACAAGCATGCAGTTTTCTGTGCCTTTCTTAACTGAGGATTCTCTGCACATAGTTGATGGGAGCTTGAGCTTTCACTGCTTTTGGAAGTTGGCCCTGCAGACCAAGTCAGGACCAACATCAGTAGCAAAACACAGGGGGTACCCCTTCTTAGGAGCTGAATCTTGTACAGAGGATTTTCCACTGACACCTTTCAAAGGCCTATCAGCAGTGGAATCAGGCACACTCATGTCAGATGCTAGTTCAAGGCCTGGAGTTTTGCACAAGACAGTTTCTGAGCAAATGAACTGTGCTAAGAGACAAACAAAGAGCACATAAATTTTACTGGCTTGCTGCCATATTTGAGGGGAAAGATGTTAATGAAACTCGGTAAAACTGAAATGCATTGTTTTCCTCATAAAGAATAAAAAGCTACAATTTCAAAAACAGGAAGAGGTCAGACTAGATAAATTTCTTAAGAGGAGGAAAAGTCAAAAACAAAGAAACAAAAAGGAAGAAAAACCAAACAACCAAAAACCCCATAAAACCAATGCACAACTCTGCATCATTTACAGAAAGCACTACTAGGGTCGTACCATGAACCAAAAGCTCACATTATCAGGGTAACCAACTCTAAATTAACTATGGATCCCTCAAAAGCTATCCTTGCAAACCTCCCCAAATCCAAGTGTGAGGCTTGTGGCAGTGCAAACCACAACGGCGTTTTCAGATTTATACTGTAACATCATCACTCACCACAGCTAAGTCAATGAGAAGCAACTAATCCACTGCTCTGCAAGAAGGTATGACAGAAAACGCAACAGAGCATGGCTCAACCTGTCTGAAGCCCCACCTGAACAGAAGCCATAAACAGGAGGGCGTCCTCCTGCAACTCTTCACACAATAGTGCGACTTCTTCTCAGCTCCACACAAGGATTCTATTTTCTGGTCTGCTGGTTTTGCTCAAGTCATCTTCTGCCATCCCCTGTATGTCCCCACTGCCATTAGCAGGATGGCTGGAGATGTAACAGCCACTCACTCAGGCGAGTGCGGCAGACCGGCTCCCGCAGATCCCATTCTTGGCTGTACTTAGTCTGCAGGTACACCCACGGAGCCACAAAAGCCCAATAAACAGAATCTAGTTTATGAGGAAAGTGGGCCTTTTTTGTGTTCATTTTTAGCTGCTGGGGACCTTGTTAGAGATGTTTTCCTCATAAAGTGTTAGTCTCACCTTTGTAAGCCCTGGATTTTGGGCACTATGTTATTTTCTTGAGTCTCCCTGGGTTTCTCCCTTTGCAGAACTTGCACGTTGCCTGTGGCTCAGCAGCATACTAGTGAGCAGAAAGGAAGCTCCTAGGGCCATTCCCCCCACTCACCTCGGTACAGCAAGTCTCTCCCAAAGACAGACAGACACCTCCTACAAACAGACTTCAGATTATAAAGCAAACCCCAAATCAACTCAAATACAACAAACTTGGGATGCAACTCTCTTAACAGCAGAAGTTGCAATTTCCTAATATTTTGTACTACTTTCATTAATCATTTTTGCCTTCTGGTCAATGCAAACAATAAGCCTCAGAACTTGCAACTGGCAACATCATTCTTCAATATTTCATTGCTTAAACTCAGATATAAATCTTCTGCCTGACAGAGCTTTCACAGGACAAGCGATTAGTGAAAAAGGAATGGGTTTTCATTATAGAATTTATATTCTATTCCTTGCATATGTGAGGTTTATAAGAGACTGCATGTTGATTTGGAAACTACCAATCCTCTCTTTGACTTAATCTCCTTTCATATTCAGAGACTAAATTTTGAAGAACAGAGAAAGAAATATTTATTGCACTTCTTAATAAAAGAAAGCATGAAAAGTCATTAATAACTCATGAACAGCTTTACTAATAAAAATACGCAGGGCCATGCCAAAATAACCAGCTTTCACCAACTGGTGACAAAACCTGTACCTGCTGCAGAGAGCTGCAAGTCAAGAGTCAGAAAATTCACATCTGTTAAAGCTGCCTGATCCTTTATTACTTTGTGATATTACTCCAGTGTATTTCAATTCTTTGCTACAAGATGTCGTCTGTTAAGCTATAAGAGCTCTATTAAAATTCATGCTAAGTGTTTCTCAAAGACCATCCACTGATTACATCTAGGTGCTGAGCTCTAACCATTGCAGTGCTGGGTAACACATTTTTCTTCCAGCCCTTTTTATTCCCCCCATAGATTGTATTTGGTGATCCTTGCTGGCTTCTAGCTGCTGCCCCCCCTTAGTCCAGCAGGAGGGGGCCCTGATGAAACCACCTTTCTCAGATTTTCCTCTGCCACTGTTCCCCACTCTTACATGCATAGATCTCTTCTCTGATCTCTTCTTCACTCTCCCCTGAGAGCAGGGTTCAACATCAAAGAGGCAAGTCACTTAAAGAGCACATGCCAAAGTTCAGTGAAAGACTATGGCTGGACCAAACGGCTTTCTTTTCCTTATATCTTTGGAGAGCCTTAAGAGCATCTTATCAGTAAAAAGACATCACTGCACATATCCCATATACTGACTGTCAAACAGACCAGCTGTTTCCCATCTTGTTGGTTTTGCACGGCCTGGTTTTTTGGTTGTTTTTTTTTTTT